>CM021787.1:4699439-4736718 GCA_011076525.1 Nettapus auritus | reverse complement strand
GTGCACGGTGAGTGGCTTTGGGGTGCCCGGGCTGGTAGGTATGGGGGAGCAATGTGGGGCTGGGGTGCTGTCGCCCCACAGCAAGGGAGCTGGCTGTGGGCTGTCCCCTTGGTCTGGGGGGCAGTCCCCTGGGTGGTGGGATGACTGCTGTACCCCAGGGGTTCATGTTCCTGTCCCTGTGACTGTGCTGCTTGCTGCCTTTTAGTGGAAGGCTGTAGGGCAGGGGGATTTGGGCACCCCTTGGCCAGCGAGACCTCTGCCAGGGCAGCCCCGACCGAGCTGTGGGTGCTGTGGGCTGGGTGCTGCTGGCAAGCGGTGAACTTCTGTGGGGTCTCTTCTCCCCCAGCCCCATGTTTCCATGCTGGGCAGTGGGGTGGCTCCTCCCAAAGGATTCAGCAAAGAAATCCTGCTGGGCTCCCTCCCTGTGGTGTGCCTCGTGGGATGCTCTGTGGTGGGCTGGCTAGGATGCTGCGGAGTGGCCGCGTCCTGAGAAAGCCTTGGGTTTGTGCAGCCCCGGCTGCCCTGAGCTCTCTAGTGTGAAAAAGGAGATTTTTAACTTTTTTCCCCTCCTGTCCCTTCTTCCGCCAGAAGCACAAGGCTCCCTAGAAGATGGGTGACTGGGGGTTCCTGGAGAAACTGCTGGACCAAGTCCAGGAGCACTCGACGGTGATCGGGAAGATCTGGCTCACCGTGCTCTTCATCTTCCGCATCCTCATCCTGGGCTTGGCCGGCGAGTCCGTGTGGGGGGACGAGCAGTCGGATTTTGTGTGTAACACCAAGCAGCCCGGCTGCACCAACGTCTGCTACGACAAAGCCTTCCCCATCTCCCACATCCGCTACTGGGTGCTCCAGTTCCTCTTTGTCAGCACCCCAACCCTCATCTACCTCGGCCACGTCGTCTATCTGTCCCGGAGGGAGGAGAAGCTGAAGCAGCAGGAGAGCGAGCTGCGGGCTATCCACAGCAAGGACCCGAAGATCGAGCAGGCCCTGGCAGCCGTGGAGAAGAAGATGTCCAAGATTTATGTGACGGAGGACGGGCGGCTCAAGATCCAAGGGGCGCTGATGTGGACGTACATCGTCAGCGTCATCTGCAAGAGCATCTTTGAGGCTGGCTTCCTTGTCGGGCAGTGGTACCTCTATGGCTTCTCCATGGTGCCCCGCTATGTGTGCAAGAGGGACCCCTGCCCGCACCAGGTCGACTGCTTTATCTCCCGCCCCACCGAGAAGAGCATCTTCATCATCTTCATGCTGGTGATGGGCCTGATCTCCTTGGTCCTGAACCTCCTGGAGCTCTTCCACCTGTGCTGCAAGCACTTCTTCAGCACCATCAAGAAGGCTTCGGTGCCAGCTGGCCCCAGCCGGGACACCTTTGCCGACGACTTGGTCTCGGGACCGTACCCACCCAAGCACTACCCATTCCTGCCCATGGCCGGCAGCCACACGCCACCCTTCCAGGCCTACAACAAGCTCTCCAGCGAGCAGAACTGGGCCAACTTCCACAACGAGGAGAACCTGGCACTCAGCAGCCCCGGGCCCCTCTCGGACCCCTACGCCCCCAAGGTTCCCGAAGCCCCGGCCCTGGAGGAGAAGCTGTGCAGCCGGCCTGGGAGCTCAGCCTCCAAAAAGCAGTACGTGTAGTGCCGGGCTGGCCCCGGCGGGCTGGGGACCACCCGTGGTCCTCAGCTGAGCCCTGCTCTGGAGGATGTGGCTGCCCACCTTTGGGACCTGATGCTTGTGAACTCGGCTGGGTGCTCCCCGGCCCTTGAGCAGAGCCTCTGCTCTCTGTTTTCCCCATGTGCGCTGTGAGGAAGGAAACCACGCGGAAACTTCGGGCTGTGCTGGGACGGCGTGTCCCGGCTGGAGGGCTAGCTCCTGCCGTGGGAAAGGGAGCAAATCCCTGGGGATGGGATGGGGTGGGGGACACGGACTGTCCCCAGGGCTGTGCCTGGGGGTCTCCTGCCCCTGAACTGCCCCACGGGACTCGAAGGACCCCCTGCCACTGCGGGTGTGAGTGTGCAGCCGTGGGAAGCCGCTCGTGCTGGCCATCAGCCGTGTCCTCTTCCTGTGACCCCTGGCAGAAATCCGGAGCTGCCAGCGCCTCGTGGGGGGGGTTTGCTGCAGGAGCTGCCCCCGTCCCCACGGACCTTGGTGGGATTAACCCCGTGCAGCTCCACGCTGTCACCCTGCGCACCCCAGGAGCGTGAACTCCCCCGTGTCCTGTCCCCGGACCCTTTCCCACGTGATGTCTCTAAGTTATTTTTAACCCGCTAGCCCCAGCGTGGAGCTTTCTGCCTTACGGGTGCAGGGGAGCCGTGTCCAGCCCAATGGTCCTGGGGGAGGGATAATTAGCCTGGCAGTCGCTGGTTTGGGGGGTTCCTGTTTTAATTACTTTGCACTAGTCATCTCCTGCTGTGGGTTGGTGGAAGCAGAGGGACTGACCACTGCCACAGGAGCGCTTGTCCCGGCTCTCCCAGCCCAGCGAAGCTGTGACATGAGCAGGTGCTGTGGGCTCCTGCCCCTCCTGGTGCTCAGGACCGGCGTGTGAGCGCGGGATGTGGGCATCGCTCCTCTGTTCTCTTTCCTTTCCCCCCCTGCCCGGCTCGGAGTGTGGCGTTTTGCTAAATAAAGTTGGATGAATGAAAATGTCGAGAGTGCTGTGCTTGTGCTTCGTGGCTGGGGCAGGGATGCTGATGTCCCCAGGATAACGGGATGGAGGTGAGGATGTGCCATGCAAGCTCTGGTTATTGCTCATCACCAAAAGCCAAAACTTGCTCGCTATTATTGCGCCCTGTCCTCATGAGCCTCTACATGGTTTCTCATAGGGTAGTGCAGGCTCCGGGTCAAGCAGAAGGGTTTTGGGTGGCCTGAAGCAGAGCTCGGCCCCATAGCGAGGGCCTCTTGCCCCCCTGCTCCAGCTCTGCTGTAGATAAACCTCTCTGAGGCTGCGGAGCTGCTCCCTGCTGAATAATAGGTGGAAATGAGCTGCAGATAAAGGCACGCAACGCTCGCTGGGGCTGTGTTTAGTTTCCCTGGCCAAGTAAGCCCAGGGCAGAGCTTGCTTTCTGCTGAGGGCCTCTTCAGAGAGGGTGGGACAGACTAAAAATACCCTGGAGTAAATGAAATATGGGTGATACGGGGCGATATCGCTGCCATCGGCCACCAGAGGAAGCGGAGAGGGAGGCACCCTGCTGCCCTGTGCCCAGCTAGGGCTGTGCCCAAGCCTCTCCCTGGTTTCCCACCCCACACTTGGATGGGGGCACATCCCTGGAAGGTGCCAAAACCTCAGGCTTGGGGTACCAAAACCCTGGGCACGCTGCTCCCTGCACCTTCCATCACAACACCGGGGCAGACCCCTCCACGGGGACCCCCAGGACTGAACCTGGGCTGGCTCCCACCAGGCACCAGCAGAGCCACAAAACCCCGCAGCTCCCCAGCTCAGCGGGGAGGAAATGCCAGTGTGAAAGGTAACGGCGCAGCCGTGCTGCGGCCCCGCAGCCTGTTTACCCACCGAGCAGCCGCTGTTTTCTCCCCTCGCCTGTCCCGGCCTGATATTTTTGTTGGCACTGGGAGCGCATCACGCTTTTCCAAACAACCCTGCAAGGTGGAAAACAAGACGGCCGCGAGCCCCCTTGCCTGGAGGCAGCAGCCAGCGGGGCCACTCGTGCCTGGCCATGGGGGCTGCAACAACACGGCCCCGCACGCCGCTATTGTTCCCGTGTTGGGACGGGGGCAGCCGCAGTGACCCTGCGCCGCCGGGACCTGCCCTCGGCACACGCCAACAACAACAGCCAGGGCTCACCTGCACTGTGGGGCTGGGGCGGCCACGGGGTCGGGGTGGGCACAAAACCCCCCCGAAGGTGGGCAGGCGGCCCTAAGGCAAATAAAAGTTTGGAGCTGATAAGAGAGCTGGCTGGCCCGGAGAAGCCCTTTCGCAGAGCCCGGGGACAGATAGCGGCGGGACGGACGCGCGCGGCCTTTCTCACACCTCCGTGCTGCCTCCTGAGTAAACAGGCTCCTCCGGTCCCTTTCTGGGAACTGCACTCGCTGGCCCAAAGCCCCGTGCCATGGTGCTGAGCCCTGCAGGGGCAAGGGCAGGCGGGGGGCAGCGGGTGAGCAGCTCCCCATGGGCACCTCTGGTGTGGCTGCATTTTAGGGTGCTCGCACCCAGCACCTCCCCTGGGGCTGCCGCCACTGGGACGGGCGCTGCTTTCACCAAGCTGCCTTTGTACCCCCACCTAGGAGCCTGGGGGTTTATCCCAATCCAAGGCTGGAGATACATTCAGAGGTGCAGCCCCCTAAAACTAACCCAGAGGGAGACCTGCCCGTGCCGTGCCCAACACGCATGCTTTGCTCCATGGGCGCAGGCAGCAGTGTGGGGCTGTTTCTGCACACACTAAAAGAAAATTGAGTTCCCAGAGAGTGACGGGATGTGTTCAAGGGCAGGAGAGAGCGGGAGAGGGGACTGGCAGTGGGACGTGCAGCTGAACCAACCTCCAACAAGCTGAAGCTCGGGATGCACAGACCTGGGCATCCCTTGAGCACGTGGCCACGCACCCCCAGTGCCGTGCTGGCAGTTTTTGGGTGGCCACTCAGAGCACCTTCCAATCCAGGAAGGATTTGGGGGCAGCTTCCCAGCCCTGGGGAGGCTGTGCACTTCCCAGGACCCCAGTTCCTGCTGGAGCCATTGCTCCAAAGCCAGCCCCAGCCCCCAAAAGCACTGTACCTGTGACAGCCCCAGGACCACGGGTTTGCAGGGAGCGTCCTGCCCTCTGCTTGGGGCCAGGCTGGGTTCCCCCACACAGCCCAGCCCCGGACCGGGGAGAGGAGCAGTGCGAGGGCTGCCGCAGCACATCCCGCTGCAAGGATCTGCCTGAGGAGCTGGCTGAGCACCAAGGAGTTTATTTTTAAGCTTTCCCAGCATAGAGAAAAGAGCAAGCTTCTAAATCCGACTTGCTCACAGGAAGAGCGGCGGCGGCGGGAGCAAAATTGCAGCTGGGAAGGGAGGAAAGGCAGAGGCTGGGCAAGGTGATGCCAACTGGGGCCACAGCACAGCACCCCCGGCCCATGGGACCCGGAGATGGTCAGGGCAGGAGCAGTCAGGCAGCCGGGGTGCTCAGCGGGTGCTCAGCTCTGCATGCAGCCATCAGCACCCTCCTGAAGCACCCCGGAGCCCCAGCGCCCACCACGGAGGCAGCACCAAAGCAGGGCACAATCCTGCCCTTGTCGTCCCAACAATGCACAATGAAAGCAAAGCAGCCCCCAGACCCACTCCCTTCCTTCCCCCCCGCACGGGGCTATATTTAGCCCTCCACGCGCGGGCACGGCAGACAATGCGGCCCCCTCACCCCGTGTGAGAACCGCGGGCGAGAGGAAATGCATTCGACAGCCCCAGCGAGCTCAGGCATCCTGACATTGTCCATTCCCTCTGGCCACCTCCTCGTGCTCAGGCAGCAGCACCAGCACGGCCGGCAGCACCCGCACCCCGTGCCCACCCCGGGATGGGGTCTGGGATCCAGCCCCGAGCTGTGGCCACACAAAGAGGTGACACCAAGCGGGACGTGTCCACCGGAGCTGCACCAGGCCAGGGCTCTGGGGAGGCAGCTTGATTTAAACCAGAGCTGCGCCTCTCTAAAAGCACTTCAGAGCTTTTGCTGGCTGTAAGAAAGGAGCCGGCAGCGGCGATTTGTTGGACCGCGGGCCCTGCAGCGAGGTTGGGATGCTGGGAAAGGACAAAAACGGAGCCTGGGAACACAGCCTGGGCTTACTGGGACAGAGAGCAGCCATCCCCAGGGGCTGCAGGGACATGCTGGGGAAGGACAAGCCATTTGCTAGCCAATCTCCCTGGGGTGAGCACACCTCTGCAGCTCGGGGCTGCCGGCACGTCCAGGGTGCCCTGGGGTGAGAGTGCTGCTCCAGGACAGGACACAGCAGTGAGAGTCCCTGCGGGACCCCACACATCCCATCTCACTCCACAAAGCCATATGGCTCACTCAGGACCTTGCTGGAAGGGGAGCGAGGTGCTGAGCAGCCCCCGTGCCACCGCAGGGTCACAGCCCCATGCAGCTGGTGCATCCCCGTGCTGATCTAAGCGGACATCCGCTGCGGCTGCCCAGGTGTGCTGAGCCGTGCCGAGCAGCTGGGGGGGACTCTGGGGTCCCCGTTCTTCCCCCCTGCCTGCACACACAGCAGCTGGTGGGCTGGGGAGCAGCATGGGGAGGGCAGGAGAGCTGCCTGGCTCCCCGTCTGCATCCTGCCTCCGGAAAACACAACCTGCTCCTTGCACGCTGATGGCGATGGACCCCCGGGAGCAAACACAGCCCTGGCCAGGGCAGAGCTCAGCTGCCTTGGAGCTGGCAGGGAGGAAATCATGGACCAGGCAGGGACAGAGAGCCCTGAACCAGCCGGTGGCCCCGGTGCCATTCCTGTACATGGCATTTTGGCAGCTGCTGGCTATTTTGGCGGTGGTATTTTGGCAGCTGCTGTCTTTACTCCCTGCTCTGCAGCACAGTGGTGTTCTGCAAGGCACAGCCAGCCTGCTGCCACACAGCTCCTTGAATTCAGACTCCAGGCTGATGACAGCAGAGCATCCTCCCGCAAAACTCCAGCCCCTGCACTGGACCACAGCAGCGCCTTGCACGTGAGCGGCTGTGCATGAGCTCCCGTAGCCAACTTTTGCCATAATGGTTTATTCAACAATGCTTCCTCTCGCTCCTAGAGAGCCCCTGTGTCTGCCTGCCCCGTCCCTCGGTGCTCGCCGGCTCCTATTCTTGTCCAGCGAGCGCTTCCCGGGCAGCACATTGTTGGGATTCAATGGGAGGAAGGGTGGGTGTGCGGTACCGAGAATTTAGGAGAGCTGGGGCACCTTCCCAAACCGCGGCTGGTCTCGGGGAAGCCCCAGCACCTAAGGGGAGGCTGTGGCTGGTCCCCACTGCAGAAACCAGCTGGAAACGTGGCAGCACCGGCAAGGCAGAGCAGCAGGCAGTGGGAGCAGCAGAGGCTGGGGCAGCCCAGCCGGGGCCCACGGTACCTGCAGAGCTGCTGTCGGGGGGGGGGGGGGGGGCGTCCTTCCCCAGCATTGTTTCAGCGAGCCGAGTGGGCTCGGGAAAGGAAATGGGCCAGCGAGGCCCAACAAAGCTCGATTGTGCCCTGTGGAGCCGAGCCTGAGAACGAGCAGATCAATCGGCTATAAACAGCCAAGGGAGCCGCGCTGTCGCAGGGTGAACAAAGGCATTTCGGAAGAAGTTTCCGAGCTGGGTCCGGCTGGTCCCAGCTGGGGGGGGTGCGAGGGGACCGTTCCCACACCTGAGCACAGCAGGGACCAACATCACCCCAGCAGGGCTGGGAAAGGCAGAGAGAGGCCAAGGGTAGGGGCCGCTGGGTGAGGGGACAGAGATGCATTTGAACCCCAGAACGGGGTGGCAGCAGGGCTGGTGCAGCCCTTCCTTATCCCTGAGATTCCTCCTGCACCTTCTGGTCCGGGTAGCGCCGAGCACTTGTGGAACAGGCAGCAGACACCCAGCTCCTCCTGGCTCTGCCTGCCTCAGCTCCCTCGCAAACAGCTCCGGCCGTGAGTTCCTGGCGGCGAGCTCAGCCAGAGGGCAGAGAGCCAGCCCCGAGGAGAGCGGGTCCGGAGCTAAACAGCCGGGGAGCGCAGGCAGTAAAGCTGTCAGCGGGGCAGGCCGGAGCACGGCAAAACGCTGAACTGGCTGCTGACATCAGGGCTTTGCGCGAGACACAACAGATTTATCGGCCCCGGGAGGGGAAGGCCAGGCTGGGGCAGCAAGCAAGGCCTCGCTGCGGGACCAGGGACAAACAAAGCCGGGAGGGAGCGATAACCCCAGCGAGGGCCCAGCACGCTGCAGGCAGAGCACTGCAGCACGGAGAGGCAGGTTGGGGGCTTGGTGCCACCGTGCCGGGAACGCTCCCGAGGCTTGAGGGGACACCACCAGTCCCCAGTGCTCACTCCCCAGCACAGCACGTTCCTCCCCCTTGTCCCTCGGGCCCCCACCCAGAGCTGCCACCACCCTTCTGGTCTAGATAAGGAGGCTGAGGGGAAGCAGTGACGTGACCGGGGGAGCCAGGAGGGAGGCACAGCAGCAGCGTGGGCTGGTATTTTGGTGCCCACCCCTCCTTCCTGCCTACCACCCCTCCCTGGCTGTGCCAGGCACAGCCCAGCTACAGCCAGGACACCTCTCTCTGTAGAAAGGGGACTTCTTGAAAACACCAGGATCTGAGGCAGGGGTTTGGCCAGGAGGCGATGCAGAAGAAGACACACAGGCCCAGGACTCACAGAAGTTTAATCTGGCTGTTCCTGTACAGGGCAAGGGAGCTCCTCATTCTCTATACATCTGAGCTTCACATTGGATGCAGTGCCAGGACGCCCACCTCCCCCATCCCCCTTTCTTGCTGCAAAGCCCTGGGAAGATGCAGAGAAGAGCTCCCATATCTCCTTCAATGCTCAGGCTCGCGGTGACAGTTCGGTACTGCGGTGCTGAGGTCTCTAGCAAGCCAGTCTGGATTCACAAAGAGCAAGGAGAGCTGGAGGCAGCATGGCAGGCCCTCTTTGCCCCCATTCAGCACCTCCAACCCCACGTCACTCAGGTCCAAGTCTGCTTCTGAGAGCAAATCTCTTCTGTTTTCATGCCCACGAAGAAGCCGAACCTAAAGTGATGTGGGTGGAACCAGGCCAGGGGGGTTTCGTGTGTCAGGGGCCAGGACAGGCTGAGGGCTGCCGAGTTCCACACCTCCAAAGCATCACCCCCATCCCCGCACATTATGTGGGATGGGGTCTGGCTGCCGTCTGTAACACATCCACGGGGTGGGCAAACCCCGAGCCCTCCGGGGAGCCCAGGGAAGGTGAAGTGCAGCGGTGGGGGCAGCGTGCGGCCCAAGCACAGCCAGGTGCAGGGGGATCTGGTCGAAGACGTGCAGGTGACAGAGGAACCCCCCCAGCACCACGCTGAGGGACGCAGCCCCCGTCCGGCTGGGGGTCCTCGTCCTCACCGAGCCCCCCTGGCGGGACGAACACCTTCATTAACTCTTTTCGGGGCGGTTCCTGTTCAGCACCGCCCGGGGGGCGAACTCCAGCTTCTCCTTGAGGCTCACCACCTTGGTCAGGTCCTTGCCCGCGATCTCCTGCAGCTTGCGGTCCTCGCGCCTCTCCGAGATGCTCTTCTCCTCCTCCTCGGGGGGCGGCGGGGGGCGGCCGCGGAGGAACCACTCGAGGTGGTAGCCCACGGCGCCCACCACGAAGGCCACCGGGAAGGTGACGTAGGGCGCGTGGGTGCGCACGGCCGTCCACAGCACGGACCACATGGCGACAAAGGGACAGCGCCGGGCACGACGGGCACGAAGCTCACCACCGAGACCACCCCCCCAAACCCGGGGCTGGCCCCCGCGGTACGCCCCGGAGCCTTCCGAGGCCTCCCGCTTTAGGCCGCACCGAGCTCCGGCCGGGCCCGGCCGCGGCCAACGGGAACCGGGAGCCCCGGGGACCCCCCAAGCGGTGTCCCCCGGGGGTCGGGCAACCGGTACCGGGCCACCTCGGGCCCGTGCTCACCTGGGCCCGGCCTCAGCCGCCGCCGCCACCGCCCCTTCCGCTGCCGGCGGCCGGGCGAGGAGCGGGGCCCGGCGGGGCGGTGCTGCCGCCCGGCGGCCTCGGAGGGAGCCGCGGGGTTGGAGGAGCGGCAGAGCTGGGGCTGGCACGGAGGGGGGAAGGCCTGAGGGGAGGCCGTGGGGGTACCCGTGGGGAAGATCCACGGGGTGAGACCCACGGGCACCCCTGCGCTGCTCCCCCAAACACAGGGGGATCCACTCCTGCCCCAGACAGAGCCCGTGTCTAACCCCACAGACCCCTGTCCTGCCCCACGGACCCCTCTTCCACCCCATGGACCTCTCTCCTGACCCACAAACCCCTCTCACACCCGATGGACCCCTCTCGCACCCCATAAATCCCTCTCCCTCCCCACAGACCCTTCTCCCACCCCACAAACCCCTCTCACACCCCACAAACCCTTCTCCTGCTCCAAGGACTCTTCTCCCATCCCATGTACCCCTCTTCTTTGCCACAGACCCGTCTCACACTCCACAAACCTCTCTCCCACCCCACAGACCCTTCTCGTACTCTATGGACCCCTCTCCCACCCCACAGACCCCTCTCCCACCCCACAGACCCCTCTTGCACCCCACACACCCCTCTCCCACTCCACAGACCCCTTTCCCACCCTACAGACCCTTCTCACACTCTGTGGACCCCTCCTGCACCCTACAGACCCCTCTCCCACCCCACAAACCCCTCTCCCACCCCACAGACCCCTCTCCCACCCCACAAAACCCTCTCGCACCCCACAGACCTTTCTCACACCCTACAGACCCCTCTCCCACCCCACAGACCCCTCTTGCACCCCACACACCCCTCTCCCACTCCACAGACCCCTCTCCCACTCCACGGACCCCTTTCCCACCCTACAGACCCTTCTCACACTCTTGGACCCCTCCTGCACCCTACAGACCCCTCTCCCACCCCACAGACCCCTCTCACACCCCACAAACCCCTCTCGCACCCCACAGACCCTTCTCACACCCTACAGACCCCTCTCCCACCCCACAGACGCCCCCATAGCCACCCCACAGACACAACGGGCACACAGAAGGGGGAAAGGCGAGCCGGGCACCAGCCACGTCCCCGCGGGGAGGTGGCCGCTGGCCCCGGAGTAACCAAAGTCGTCTTTATTAATTCCGGCGGTTTTGTTACAATAAAAACGGAGCCACGTGTCACGGTCACTGTACAGTGCTGGCAGGGCCGGGGGGCTCGGGGGGGCTCAGGGCGTCCCTTTGCAGGCACATCGCTAAAAGCTACGGCGTGGAGGCGGCAGGGCCGGGCTGGGGGTGGTGGCTGCTGGCTGGGGGGCTCCGTCCCGGGGCAGACCCCCCTCTTGTCACCAGTGTGTCCTTCGCAAGCAGCAGCCTGGCTCCTGCTGCCCGTGGTGTGGCTTCTGTGCCCCCCCCCAAGTAAGTGACACCCAGGTCTTTAGCACCGTCTTCTCCCCAAGGTACAAAGCAGCATCCCCAAAAGCATCGCCCTGCCACTGAGCCACCCAAACCCCTGCTGCAGGGGGGCACAAGTTGAGCTCACCCACCCCCAAAATCCTGTGGGGTTGCCCCAGGCCAGGGCTGGCTACGGGTTTGGGGAGGTGCCCAGCACCCGTGGGAGCTCGTGGGCAGGGTGCTGGCGTGGATGGCCCCTCCTGCCACCCACCAGGACAGCCTGTGGGGAGAAGGGGGCTTGGGGGGGGGGGGGGGGGGGGCAGCCCTTGAAGGGGTCACAGTGCAGGCAGGCGTCCCTTTGGGGCAGGGGCGGTGGGAGCGGGCAGCTAGGGCTGTTCCCCTTGGCAGCTGCTCTCCGAGGGCTGGCAGCATGGATAACACCGCACCCCTGCCCTGTGCAGGCTGTGCTCGGGGTGGGGACGCCATGAACGTGCCCAAGGATCGGGACAGGTGCAGCATCATCCCTGAATGCCCCGGGGAAGCTCCTATTGGGGATCTCCTGGCTCTGCGCACAGAGGAAATGGAGCTGGAGCATGAGGGCTGCATCCCGGGATGTCTCCCGTCCCCACGGGGCACCAGGGACATGACAACCCCATCCGGGGTGTCCCATCCCCACAGAGCACCGGCAGCTTGGGGAGAAGGGGGGAACCCTGCAGGGAATTTCCATCAGCCCCACGCCGACAGCCCTGTCCCCGTGTGCAGGGGACGCCGAGGCCAGCCCCGGCTGGCAGCTCAGTGCCCGGCGTGCCCGCTCTGCTGTCCCCACACCAGGACACTGCACGAGCCCGGCACCGCTCCTGTGTGAGCATGGGGAAGTCTCCCCGACACTGCCACCTCGCTCGCACACCCTGCACCAGGCCAGAGAGTCGAGGGGGAGCCATCTGCCCTGTCCCCGAGGTGCTCCCAGGCGTGTGGACAGACAGATGGACAGACACAGGGCAAGGGGGCAGGATGGGTGCAGGACGCCAGTGCTGATGCTCAGTGCGAGGGGAGCGGGGCCGGGGGTTTCTGCGGCTCTGGACCGTCCCGCCCGCCAGAACACAGCTCTGGTCGTGTGTAGTTTCTGTTTTATTCCTTAGGTTATATTTATATACGTGTATAGGTCAGGGACCCCTGGGTTCCCCACGCACCGGGGCAGGAGGCCGGGAGCGGAGCAGGGCTCCGGCTGGGCACAGGGCTTGGGGGGCTCGGGGGGCCCATCCCCACGGCCGCGGGATTGCACTGAGTTACAGAGAGGCTGGGGGGGGCCTGCCTGCAGCCCCCTCCCCTCCCACCCAGCAGGGCTGGCGGCTGGGGTCACCTCTCCTTCGGACGGGACAGGGACCAAGGGGGGCCAAGGGACAGAAGAGCTGAGACACGGCCCCAAAGAGGGCAGGGGGAAGGAAGAGCCCTGGACCCTGGCAGAGGCGGGCAGGGGCATGCGGGCGGGCGGGGGCGACGGGACAGGGCAGAACCGGGTTGGTGCTCATTCACCGTCGGATCCATGAAACGTCTACGATAGAAAAAGAGAGAAGCTGTGAGTGGGCCAAGCGCTGCCCCCAGGGTGTCCCCGCGGCCCCCGATCACAGTGAGCGATGGACGCGCCGTCCAGTCCGGGTAGAAAAGCCGAGGCCCCCCCCGTCACAGCCGGGTCTGCGCCTCGGGGATGTAGATCTCGATGCTGTCTGCACTCTCGGTGGCCGAGTTCTGGCGGAAGGAGGCGGCGCGCTTGGCTGCCAGGAGCCGCTTGCGAGCCTCCTGCCGCTGCCGGTCCACCGAGTCCAGGGAGCGCTCCTTCACCGGGTGCACCTTGGAGCGCGGCGGCTTCTTTGGTATCGGGGGAGGCACCTTCTTCTCCTCCTGCATGGACAACGGGGGAGCCTCAGGGTGGGCACGGAGCCGGCCCTCGTCCCCCTTAACCCCCCCTGCGCGCGATGGAGAGGTGAGATGAGGCCGCGTGTCCCCTCGTGTGTCTGCGTGCGGCTGTGCGCCCGCAGCGTGCACGTGTGCGGGATCGTGCCTGGCCCTTTGCAGGCAGCGCTGCCCAGAATCCGGCTGCAACATCGCAACAGAGGAATGTCCTCGTTTTTTCCTGTTCTTTGTTTTTCAAGTGTTTGCTGAAAGCACCCGCTGGTTCTGCCGGCGGTAGCTCGGCAGCAGCAGTTTGGCCACAGATGTGTGGGGGGAAGAAGACGGGAGGGACGCGCACAAGCACCAGCCTCGTGCTCCCCTGCTGAGCCCTGCCCTTACCTTGGGCTCGATGATCTTCCACCCATTGGCCTTGAGCTGCTGGAGCTCCGCGAACTTCATGCTGACGTCCTCGATGGAGAGCTGCAGCAGGTCCCAGAAGCCAGCCAGGTCTTGGAAGGTGGGCACTGGGAAGGCATTGGGATCCTGCGGGGACAGAAGGGGCCACATCATCCCACAGAGCATCGGCTCTGCTGCCCCCCAGCCCACCAGGCTGAGCCGAAGCCCAGCTCACCAGCCCCGGGACGGTGGACGGGCACTCACCATGTTCTGCTGGCAGAGTCGGTAAAACTGCTGCACCTTCTGGGACATGAGGAGCTGGGCGCTGCCCACGGCGCTCCGGATCTTCTCCAGGACTGGCAGGGCACAGGAGAAAGCAGAGGGTCAGTTCTCCCATGGGGACATGAGCATCCCTTCCCCATCGCTTGGCAAGGACCCTGCTCCATCATTTGGGGTCCCCAGGGTAACAACCCTGACCCCAACCTCTCGAGCCAAGTGGCATCACAGGGGGGATGCTCCAAGGTGGTCCACAGGTAAGAACCATGCCAGTGCAGCTCCAGGGGAGCCCAGCCCTGCAGCCCAGCCCCACTCACTCTCCTCCGGCAGGTCATAGTCCTCAGCCTCCCGCTCCATCTGCTGGCACCAGCCCTCCATCTTCTCCACCTCCGCCTGCAGCAGTTTGATGAACCACTCTCCGTCGCGGTGGCACGGGGAGGCACGGCCGGAGTCGGGGAGGCTGCGGGAGCCCCGCTCCACCCAGGCGTCGCGGCGGGGCACCTCCACCGCGTCGTACTGCATCTGGTAGTCCTCCCGGTACGCCCACTGGCCTTGCGTGTGCACCGTCTTGTACACTGCATACTGCCGGCCGGACTCGGGCTCCGAGGAGTGCCGCTGGAAGGGGCGCCCGAACTGCAGGGCCTTGTCCTCGGTGGCCACAGCCAGGCCGGCGAAGCCCTCCAGCTCCAGGTCCGCCTGCACGCCCGCTGTCACGCTGTTGGAGCGCTTGAAGCGAGCTCGCCTGGGGAGAGAGGGAGCACTTGGGGACCCCTGCGGTGGCTGCACCAGGGGTGCTGAGGGTCCCGAGCCAACCAGGACGTTCCTGCCACCCCTGTCCCCTTGATAGTGCCATTGTGGGCGTATGCGGGGTGAGGGCGGCTCGCAGGTGGGGCTGGGGATGCACGGTATCTGCAGGGACAGCCCTGAGCAGCTGCATCTTGCCAGTCCCTCATTTCCTGTGCTCTTAGCCCGTTTCCATGGCTACCAGTGCTGGACGGTGCTGGAGGATGCCGAGGAGCATGCACCAGGGTGGGTGGGCACAGACCCAGAGCTTGCTTCCTGCAGGTTGTGCAGGTTCACAGGCTGTGAGGCTCGCAGCACTCCCGTCCCAGACAAAAAAAAAAAAAATACTTTTTTTTCAGAAAAATGCAGAGGTTTCACCTGAACCTGGGCCGGGTTCTGAGCCCAGAGCTGAGCCCCAGCAAAGGAGCCCCCAGCACAGTGTGGGAGCAGGAGAGCCCCTTCCCTGGGCTGTCCCTTTGCAGCAATGGGGTGCAAGTTCGAAGGCCAGATCCTGCCCCAGATGGGGGCAGCCAGCCTGGGATGGGGACGGTGCCGAGCCTTGGGGGCATCAGCTGAGAGGAGAGATGAAGATGCTGTGGGCAGGAACCAGGGGACATGAAGCTTTGTAACGGGGGAAAGCCACGGCCAGGAGATATTGGCCGGACTCGGCACAGTGCTTGGGGCACGGCACGGCCTGGCCCCTCGGTACCTTTTGTCTTCCTCCACCTGCACCCCGATGGAGTGGAACTCCCTCTGGCTCCGGCTCTCCGTGTCCGAGTCGGAGATGGCCTCAACCTGCCGGGGACAGAAGGAGAGTGAGCTGGGCAGCCTCGGGCACTTCGGTGTGCAGAGCAGAAGGGTGCACCCTTGGGAGAGCAAGGGCGAGCTGGCGGGCACAGGGGTGTCATTAGGGCCACCGTGGGGCCACCAGCAGCCAGGGGACATGCAGCAGCCGCTCAGCATCGTCCACACAGCTTGGGCAGACCGGGACGAGGGGCTCAAACCCGGACAGAGGAGCGAAGCCCACCTGGACGCCGATGGAGGGACGCCACTTCCTCTGCCGAGCCAAGCTCCGCAGCTCCTCCCGGCCGGGGATGGCCTTGATGATGAGCGTGGAGGGCTTGGGGGCGGCGCGGGGCTGGACGGGCGGCAGGTCGAGGGACACGGCCGTCACCTTGGAGCTCTCCAGGCTCTCGGCCGAGTTGCAGCGTGCCGCGGCGTCTTTGGACCAGGCGGGGCTGCGGGCGACCTCGCCGGGCAGGTAGCTCTCGTGGGCAGACTCGGTGCTGCTCTGCGCCGTGACGGAGATGAGGGGCTTGGCTTTGGTTCCTGGAGGGATGGGAGGTGGAGCTTTTCTGTAACTGAAAGCTGTTGTGGGAGAGGCGCAGGATGAAAAGGCGCGTGAAAACACAGACACTTTCTCATTTCCTACCGCGAGCGAGGGCCCCGGGGAGCGGCGCCCACCTCCTCCCGCAGCAAAGGGCCCACAGCCCGGCTGGGTTTGCACCTCGGCTGGCGCAGACCAGCGGGACACAGACACCAACTCGGGCCAGCATTTCAGGACCCCAGGTGGCCATTTGGCCAGCTTATCCCCAGAAAGGGACGGGAACTTGCCCCGACCCATGCTGGATAAATGGCCGCAGCATGCAGAAAGAAGGGGGAAAGAAGCAAGGGGAAGGACAGAAAATGGATGCTGGAGACACACGGCAGACCCCAAACGAGGGGCTGAGCCATGAGCGGGATGCTCGCACCCCATGCCGGGGGCTGCACGGGACTGGGGACAGGAGGGGGGCAGCAGCCCTGGGCGAGCAGGTGGGGAGACGCGGGGACCCTCGCGCTGCGATGCCCTGCCACCCCCGGGACTCACAGGTGCTGGGCTTCAGGATGCTGCTGGTGATGGGCGGCCCCGGGGGGGCCGACATGGAGAAGAGCGAGAGGCAGTCGTCGTCCTGGGAGCAGCCCGCCTGGATGGCCCGCAGGTAGCTGTGGCTCCGCATGCGGAAGCAGCCGGGCAGATCCAGCGCCTCCACCGCCTGCGACTCCACCTCGCCGAAAACGGACTCGCACACGGCCTCGAACTGGTGGTTGAGCTCGTCGTTGATCTGCAGAGAGCGGTGGGTGATGCTTGGGGTGGCGAGGGGGGGACAGAGCCCAGCGGGGCAGGAGATGCTCGGGGGTGCATCTGCAGCATCTGCCCTCGGTCCCCACCTTGGGGACACATCCCTGCCAGGACAGGGGGCCCTACCTGGCCGGTGGTGAAGGAGCGCCCGTAGCCCTGTCCCCGAGGGAGCATTCGAGGTGGCGTGCCGCAGCTGGGACAGTTACAGATATATGAATCAGAATAGTGCCTACTTGCAAACCTAATGAGAGACAGTGGGAATAGAAGGGATCGCACCAAAAGCAACACGTTCCAGCCGAGCGTTTGGAAATGCAGCCGCAGCAATGCTCCCGCAGGCCACCACTTGCCCCCCGAGCTCTTGTGAAGACCCCTTCCCACCTCCCCAACCTCCCAGCAGGGCCGGGGGCTTCCCAGCGCCTGCCAGAGCTCGAGGCTGGATGCAGGTCTCCAAAATCGCTGTGCTGCACCACGCCTGCCTGGCGCTTTGCTCTCTGCCTGAGCTTGGCACAGAGGTGCTCAGAGCGGGGTCCCCGTGGCAGCCCCCCGAGGTGGAGCTGCCCCCGACACGGTGCTGTTGTGCGTGGCTGTGGGCTCTGGGCACAAGCGGTGGCAGCAGCGCGCATGCAAGGTCCCCGCTGCAGCTCTGCACCCATGCACGCAGTGAGAAGCTGCAGCGAGCACTCCTGGCAGCCTTGCAAAGATGGGGGGGTCCCCAGCAGGGCATCCTCACCACCCCAAAAAGCCATCCCAGGTCCCCACCGGTACAGAGCCATCAGGAGATTTATTCCGTGCAACGGGCAGCAGGGACAAGGACCAAGCCCGTTTCCCCCCCGGATCTGGGCATTTTGCAGCCATCTTGCAGTTCCACCTGTTCTCCCAGCCTTTGCACGTGGCTGCGGCCCAGGATCCCTCCCCAGAGCCCGGCACCAGCCCTTACTTGCTCCTGGCCTGGTCGGCGCTGGAGGATCGGCGGTAGCTGTCCCGCCGCGTGGCCGCCCGGGGCGATATTTTGGCGCTGGCGTCCGAGTCGGCGCTGTCCTCGTCGCCCATGGCCTTGATGTAGCTGCCGCTGCGCATCCGCCGGCAGGGGATCTCCCCGTCCTTGCCCACCGCCGGGTACCCGCTCCACTCATCCTGCGGCACCTGGGGCAGGAGGCGAGCGTGGGCGCGTGCGGTGCCACGAGCCAGCCCAAGCCCGGCGTGCCCGCCCAGCCCGAACCCAGGGTGCGTGTGGCAGCACCCTCCCTGCCCCAAATCCCGGAGGGCTGCTCCTTCCTGGCAGCCCCAGCTGCGTTCCCCGCTTGCCCGGTGTGAGGTTGTTTCCCAAAACCCGCTCCCACCTCGCAGCCCCCCCAGCAGGCACGGCTGGGCCAGATCCCACCCATGCCAGCGTGGCCAGCCGGCTGGTGGCCGTGCCGCCGGCACCACGGGGTCCTTACCAGGCTGCGGTGGCAGGATGGTGTCCCTGGGCCATGCGGGGAGGGCGGTGGGGCCGGCACCCTGCCCCGATCCCCCCGCTGCCGCCCGCCCTCGGATTGCCACTCACTGTCTCCTTCCCCCAGGAAAGGGAGCGAAGAGTTAATTAGCTTTTAATTGGAAGGGGGGTGACCTAGAAGGGAGCCTGGTGATGTGATGGGCCAGGCGGTGGCACGGGGCCAGGCACAAGAGGGATAAAAGCCCAGATGAGGGAGAGGGCACAGGGCTGCGAGGATCCTGTGCAGGCAGCGCTGCTTCAACCCCAACCCAGAGGACTACGGGGCAAGGGACCGCAGAGGGACTTTGTGCTGCTGCCAGGAGACCCACAAGGAGAGAAGACAACAGCAGCAGCTCAGGATGGGGCTGTGCTGGGGACAGGGAGCGGAGCTGGCGTTGCATGGCCCCACACCACCAAGGTTGGCCAGGATGGAGGGACCCAGCCCCAGCTCATCCCACAGCATCGCCGGCCGTGGTCCCGTGGGGCAGCCCTGCCCGGCCCCCTCACCTGCAGGTACTGGTAGGCTCTGTCTTTGGCCTTTGCCTCCTGAAGCATCAAGGTTTTCTCTGTGCCGCCGGCGCTGGGGTAGGCTTCGCGGGCTTGGCTGACAGTCATGGTGTGCCAGGCACTCCTCTTGAGCGTCTGGCCGTCCAGAGACATGGACATGCCGGCACAGGCCAGGCATTTTCCTTCCCCACCGCTCTTTAGACTCTTCAAGGTCAAGTCTCTGAAGGCACTTTCGGGAGCGTCCACGCAGTACTGGGTGCCCTGGTCCACGGCGTGCCGGCCGGACACCATGTAGCTGCTGTCGCTGTCCAGGTTGTCGTCGGAGCTCCACCAGCCCATCATCTTGGACCGGTGCCGGGAGTCCACCTTGCGGTCCTTGCTCTTGCTGCGCTTGCCGTGGCGGGACTGGTGGTGGTGGTGGTGGTGGTGGTGGTGGTGGTGGTGGTAGCCGTCCCCGCGGCCGTCCATCTTGGTGCCGTTGTAGTCCCGCTTGGCCGGCGCCTCCAGGGAGTGCGACTTGGCGAAGAGCTTCTGGACGGAGTGGACGAGGTGGCGGATGCGGCTGGGGCTCTCGCTGCGCGGCTCGGCGCCGCCGGCCCGCGGGTACTGCAGCGTGTGGAAGCCGTCGTGGTGCAGCGGCAGCTGCTTCTCGAACTGGTCCAGCAGCGTCGGCGGCAGGCGGTTGATCTTGCTGGCGGGGTGGGCGGTCGCCATGCATTCGTCGCAGGAGTCGTAGGGCTGCTGCTGCGCGTGGTGCATCCTCGGGAAGGTGCTGCTGGCGCTGCCGGAGGGCGGCTCGCTCAGGGGCCCGCCCGGGCACTCGCCGGCCGCGCCGGGGCTCCGCGCCGGGCAGAAGGGATGCTCCAGGGAACACGGCTCGCTGGGGCTGAGGAGGTATGGCTGCCGGCCCTCGGGGCCGTGCGCGACGTAGTCCGCGGGATGCTCGCAGTCCTCTGGGATGCAGCGGCAGCGGTGGCCGGAGGAGTGCTGAGTCTGGCTACGCTCCCCATGGTAGCCCTTCATGGTGTCAGCACCCTCCCCGTAGCCTCGGCATCCTGCAGGGTTTTCCCTGCGGGCTCACCTGCGGGGACAGGCACGGGCACAACGTCACACTCCACTCTGCCATCCCAAACCCCAATTCCTACATGGATAAAATATCTGGGCTGCGCTGTGTGAACAAACTGAGGGGGCAGGAAGCTCCTGGGGCAGGATCTGGCCCTGGCTGAGCCCCTGAAACCCCACCTGGGGTGCTGGGGACCCGGCCAGCCCGGGGCATGGGCAGGCAGCGGTGCCAAGCATGTGCAGGGCTGCGGGGCTGCCTCTCGCTTGGCTGCCCGGGTGGATGCTGAAACGTGGAGATTTCTAAAGCAGCAGCCGGCTACGAAGCATTCAAAGCAGATAGCTTGCAGACGGTGAGGGAGGACATTTCGACATCATCAGAAACTTGTTTTCTTCCCCGACACCAAATATTATGAAGTGTTTTTCCATTAGGAAAACCGTTCTGGCTGAGTTTTCCAGCCGTTGCGATTCACAGAGCCGCTAATGAGCTGGAGCGGGGAGCGGGACCGGGGGGGCTGCCGCGGCGCTGACATCTCCATCCAGCCCTTCCTCCCACCCAGCCACCGTGCTGCCTGAGCACCGTCGCCACCCCGCATCGACAGCAGCTCCCTCGACACCTCGCGGTCCCCCAGTGCCTCCATCCTCTGCCACCACGTGCCCAGGCAGCGCCACCACGTTCGTGTTGCTCTTGTTTAACCATTTCCTTAAGCAAAAGCAAGAGCATCACATAAACCCTGCTCCAACAGAAGCGCCTGGGGGCTTGGGACTGGCTCTGTCCCCACCATGTCCCCAGCTGTGGCACGGGGATGCCCTGCCCTGTACGCACCACAGGGGGATTTGTCTTCCTACCGCCCCTCCAAGGCCCTGCCTTGGGTACGACTATAAATGAGGAAAGTGCTTATTCTCCAGTGTAGCTTGGCTAATTAACAGGCATCAATTAATGCTCATTATCATATTTAGCGAGGGTGACTTGGGCACCTTGTCTCTGGGATCAGAGTCAGGCAAGGTGGCTTCTCGCGGAGCTGGATCAGCCCCTGGCCACGGTGACATGTCCGGGGACAGCCCCCAGGGGACAGCAGGGACAAGCAGCCCTGGGGGCCGCAGCCAGCCCAGGTAGGGCATGGAAATGGAGCTGTTGGATGGGGAGCTGGGGGGTGGGATGGACAAAGGGCCCTCAGCATGGCCAGGGATGTACAGGGATGGAGACAGAGAGCTCTGGGAGGGGACAGGGACTTGACACCTCCAAGCACAGCACGGTGTGGTGGAGCTGTGAGTGTTGGCAGCAGCTGGGGATTGTGCTCCCCCCTCGACAAGCCTCTCCCCTCGCCTTTCTTCCCAGCTTCAAGGCTGGATCGCTCGGTCCCGCTCGTCTCCCTCCCGCCCTCATAATCCCGCTCCTGCTCTAACGAGGCTCGCTAATTGCTGCCTCTTAAGACGAAGGAAGCTGAAGCCTGCTACAAAAAAAAAGTGCCTCTGCCCTCCCGGGGGAGCTGCGGCGACATGGGCAGTCAGCAGCAGGATGTTGGATGGACAGACAGACGGACAGACAGAAAGACAGACGGATGGATGGAGATGGGTGGTGACCACAGGCTCCCTCCCAGCCCCAGCTCTGCCTCCGCGGGCTGAGCTATCATCTCACGCTCACGGAGGGAAGTGCTCAGCTGATCCAAATATTGCCACCACATCAGGGAGAAGGAGTCACAACAGCCGAGCAGCCCGTTATTAGGAGCCGGGCGGGCTTTTGTGCTCGGGAATGGGAGGAATTAAACAAAGCCAGCGCTCCGGCGAGGCAGCGCCGCGGCTCCCCCACAGCTGCTGGCAGCGGGATGGGGACGGGAGCGCTCCTGGGGGACTCTGCAAGGGCAACGTGGTTGGGGGTCCCATGCAGGGACCCGTGGGAGCCCTCCTGTCACCCACATCCCACAGAATCACAGACTCGAAATGGGGGAGAAAACCCAGCACCGGCTGAATTTTGTGCCATTTAACACCAGGGTAATTACCACCATTGGGAACCTACCACCCACACAATTATGTGCTAGGATAAACTGGAAGAGCATAATTACCATTACAAATAACTCACTTCTTGCCTTTATTGCATCCAAAGCCCGGAGAAACTCCCAGCAGCAATTCCCTCGCCACCAACTTCCTCCCGACTTTTGCTTCTGCGGCTTTCCTGCCCACCCCAGGGTCGGGGGGGAGGACTGGGGCTCGTAACCCCCGGGGTGCTGCAGGGCTCACCCAAACTCAGCTCCCCGCTTCACTTCCCACAGGGGCCCTTAGTAGAGGCGATTCTGCTTCCTTACACCGCCTGGGGAGATCTCAGCCTCTGCAGGAGGTAGCTGGTGCAGCCCCCAGGGAACCCAGACCCCCGGCACTCCCCTGACACCCCAATCCCACCCAGCACCTCTGGAGCAAACAGGATTGCAAACCCTGCTGCAACACCTGGGTTTGGCGAAATGTTGCAGCACAAAATGAGGCTTTGCAAGGTTTCCAGGTCACACCCGGAGAGGCCGGACCCGGCTGTGCACTCACCGCCCGGCGCTCAGGGGGATGCTGTCCTCATGGCCCGGCCACTGGCTCCTCCACGCAGCGTGTCCCGGGGGCACCAAGGTCTGCAGGGAGATGAAGCACAGGGAAAAAGAGCAAGAGCGGTTGTTCCCCAAAAAAAAGAGCCTGACCCAAATCCCCGGGGATTTTTAGCAGTGCCTCCTTCCCTCCTCCGACCGAGGCAGTCCCATGGCCAGCGCAACCCCGCACGTGTTTCGCCCAGCTACGCCCCAAAACCATCCCCAGCCACATCCTCTTATGCAATTCCCTGCCAGCGGGCGCCGGAGCCGGCCCAGCGGCTGCCTCGCCGTTGACTTTGATTTGCTCTGGATCCGGCCATATGCTCCACAAAGGCTCCTCCTGCCACCTCGGCTTTCCAGCGCGAGCAAAGTGATTTTTTACAGCCGCTCGCCCGGCGAGGATGGCGCGAGCCCGGTCCATTCTGCTTTGCAAATTAGCGACAAGTTTGGCAGCGCGGTTCCTGCTGGGGATCTTTATGGCTCGTGATGAAAGCAAGAGAGAACAAACACGCAGCTTGAGCTCCCGGCACCGCGTGCGAGCTGGAGACTGAAAAAAAAAAAAAAAAATGTGGTCTTCCCACTTAGGAGCTGAGCAAATTTGATCTACAGTCGCTGGATGAAAATAAATACGGAATACCGCCAGGTCGGTTCCACCGTGCTTTTAATCTATTTACTTTTTCCCAACTAGTTGTAAGCGAGAAGGATTGTGGAAAGCAAACATTTTATTTTATTACTAATTACTCTGTTATTTTATTAGGCTGTATTAGTAAAATTTACTCAGCCTGAGAAAAAAAGGGGGCTTAGTAAGGGAATCACCTAATTTAGTACATAATTCTGCGTCGAGTAATTATTTTCTTAAAAGTTGAATTAGCTGAGAGCAGCACATGGATATTTCATTAGTTGTGTCAGGCAGGAAAGAGATAGTGTAATTAGTCAGGAGTTTGTCATTCCTGTAAGTAATTACTTCATAGCAAAGGGTGAGGGCAGCCCCGTTTGGCTGTGCAGTCGCTGGATGGAGCCCACCAGGGGCCGGGTGAACCTCCCCAAAGCCAGGGGGAGGATCAGTGGAAGCACCATGCTCCCCTGGAAGAGCCAGCTATGAGAACATCCCCTTCCCAAAGCGATCCCTGATGCTGCCCCCCATCCTGACCCCCTCCTGGGGACCATCTCCCCAGGGACCCCCTGGCCCCCAGCCCCTCAGCCCCGTTCGCTCAGAGGATGCTGTGGGTGCCGTGCCCAGCGCCAGCGCACTCCCGTGCAATATATATGATGCAGAAAGCACGGATGGAGCACAGCCGTGAGCGGGGAAGGTAGGTCAGGAGCTCCGGAGCAGCCAAACATCACGGCACCAAGCTCAGCCGGGAGCGGAGAATTCAGGGAGAACAAAGGCAGCTTCGCCCTCAGCAGGGCACGGAGCGGCGCGCAGCCCTCTGCTTCCAGCGGTGCTAACGCAGAGGACGGGACCCAGCCCACGTGCTGCCCCGCCAGGCCCTCGGACAGGCAGCTGAAGGAGCCCCAGGAGAAGGCAAACTGGGACACCAAGCGAGCAGGATGCAAAGATCACAGCCAGCGTGCTCGGTGTGCTCAGGAAATCAAAGGCAGTTACCGGGAACGAAACAAAAATAGAGGGCTGAGACGGGCCCTGCCTGGGAAGAAACCAAGCAGAAACAAGGGGCAGAAGCCAAGCAGATCCAGCTTAGAATAAATAAGGGATGAGGATATTTTTTAAAAAGTCATGAAGGACAAATGCCAGCTGAAAAATTCCAAATGTGAGCAGAGCAAGCAAGAGTCACTGAGCCTGCTGAGACAGCCAGGGCAGCAGGACCGCGAGCACCACGTCCGGACACCCTGAGCCAGCTCCCGCTGCCTTCGTGCAGCCCCAGCTCAGCTGCAGGCAGCACAGCCTGAATTATTCCCCTTCACTGATGCCATTAATCGCAGGAGCTGCTCTGGCCCCCTGCAGGGCCACGAGCAGGACCCAGCAGGGCTCAGCACCGCTGGGGTGACCCCAGCTGGGGACAGCAAGACCCCGCTGTCCCCGGGGAAGGGCACAGAGCGTCGCTCTTCCCATCTGCCCCGCTCCGCACGAGGGGACTCTGAGGACAGGTTGTTTGATGGGAGTAGTTTATTAAGCACATGATTAATTTTGGCACCGGCACCGGCTGCCTGACAGCTCCTTCTCCCAGAGCTGGGGAGAGCGAGCGCGCGAGAGGTACTGCCTCTGCTGATGCAGCGGTTGGTGGGATGAAAAATCCTGCAATGCAGCACTGCTTCTTAATGAGCCATTTGTCTTTGAGTCTTCTTGACTCATTACCATGCCGGGAGAGGGATGGGAGTTGCCCCAAGTCCCCATCTGAGCAATTACTCCTCGAGCAGAGCGAGGAAATACTGCCACACCATGCCCCAGCTGCTGGGGATCCCGCACGGCCGCCAGCACCGGGACTCCCCGCCGCAGCGCCGCTGCCTCCGGCTGCCGCTGCCACCGGTGCTGGGGGGAGCAGGGCCCTGGGCCCCCGCTGCTGCCACGGCTTTGTGCCAGTGCTGGAGCCGATCCCCGCGGGCAGCAGCTGGGCTCTGTCCCGAGCTGAAGCATCCCGGTGATGCAGAGGAGAGGGGATCCCAGCGCCCCGTCCCCATGGAGCCCCAGCACGTGGAAGAGCTGCTTCACAAGCGGCAAAACCCTTCACAAATGGGAAGGGATGGGGCTGGCAGCCAGAGCCCTGGAAGAAATTGGATGGGGAAGAAAGGGGCAGGAGGAAGGGGCTGGTGCTAGCATCTTGCAGTGGCCACGGGGACACCTCCTGCTCCCCGATGGGGCAGCCAGGGAAGCTCAGAGATGGATTAACACACAGCACCAGCACCACTGGCCTCAGGGTGCTGGGAGGAGCAAGTAATTAGGGATGAGTGAATAATTAGGACAGGGGCAGCTGGGAAGGAAACACACCTGGGCAGCAAAGCGGTGCGTGCCGACATCCCCACAGCTCACCCCTTCCTCAGCCTCCCCCTCACCGCTGCCCGAGCACTGTGTGGCAGCAGGATCTGTGTCCCCATGGGGGCTGCCACTGCCCTCCAGTGTCACCGCTGAGCAGCTGGCGCGGGGCTCAGTGCGCTCCAATGTGTGCCCATCGCCGGTGATGCCCACGGGCAGCTCCCCTCGCACGCACACCCAGCATCTGCCCGCACTGCCCGGGGCAGCAGCAGCCAGCACGCTGCCCCGCTGCCCCCCCCAGAGGTGACACTGGGGTCCCAGCAGGATGGAGAGCCAACAGCACCTCTGGAAATCCATGCCCCATTGACCCTTTCCAGGCACCTGGGATGTGGCAGCCCCAGCAGGGACCTCACGGCTGCTGCCAGCTGTGCCACAGCCCCCGAGCTTGCAGCGGTGCCGGACGAACCCCCCATCCCCACCAGCAGCCCTCGGTGTTTCCATTTCACCCCCCACATCCCCACCGCAGCCCGCTCCATTCCCGACACGGGGAAGTGCTGAAGTGCTGCGTCTGCTCCAAAAGCCACTTAGCTCCCCGGCCCCGCGGTGTAATGACTTAAGCCGGGGATCGTTTCAAAGCTGCTTTTGCGAGCTCAGGGCACGCGGCCGTGCTGAAAGGCTCTGACGGGCCACCAGTGCTGCTCTCTGCCCTGAAATCCTCCCAAGTGCCACCCCCTGCCCCAACCTCAGATGCCGCCCAACAAAACCAGTTTCCTTCGCAGCACCAGCCCCGTCCTGCCGCTCTCCCTGCAGCAGGCCGCCTTCTAGCAAGCAGGCTCTGGCCATGGTGCCGTGGCAGAGCCCGAGGTCCCCACCAGGAGCAATGCCCCAAGCCACCGAGCCCCCCTGCCAGGCTGCAGCCCCCTCCCCGGGGCCAAGGGCTGGGACGGGCAGTGGGAGCGCCATCGAGCAGAGCTCGCCAGTGGAGGACCCAAACTGCCGCTTTAATCGATGGGCTTAATTTGCAAAACTGATGAAAAGCTAAATATTTAACTACATCATTCTGCACGGTGCTGTCAGCGTGGGCCCAGCGTGGGGGCAGAGCATGCGGGTGGGGGGGACGCGAGGGCAGGGCGCAGCGAGGAGCAGGGGCACAGCGGGGATGGGGGACACTCTGTTGGGACCACATCGGCACCGGTGTCCCCATCACACAAGGCAAGGGGGTGGCACAGCCCCCTGCCCCCAGGCTGGGCAGTGCCATGGGTGCTCTGCTGCAGGCATCCCGGGTCCTGCTCCCCACCTGCCTCCCAAGCATCCCATGGGAGCCATGCGGGAAGGGGAGCGCGGCCCAAGACAGGGAGCTGCAAAGGGCAGCAGGACGGGCCCCCGAGGAGATTACACCCCTGATATTCCTGCTACAAGAGCTTAGAGATAAAAGAGATTTACAGGATTTACCAGCAATACAAATTGAATATTTAATTTTAGCTGCAGGGGACGAGCCAGGGCTCAGCCCCAGCAGCACACGGAGGGGCAGAGGCAGCAGGCATGGGGCCTCCCAGCCTCCTGGGGACTTGGCTCCAGTGCTCAGGAGAAAACCAACATCACCAGGAGCTGGGGAGGCAGGCAGCCCTGTGCTGGTGGGGCCAGGCACCCCCTGCCCCAGCCTGCCCCTAATCCCAGCAGCCACTTGCTGACTGCACAGCACAGCCTGGGGATCCCTGGGGATTGTCCCCAGTGCCGTCCATGCATGGCCCCAGTGCCAGGAATACTCCAGAGGTGCTCAAGAGGGTCCCCGGCCCCCGCTTTCCACCCTGGAGGTGACGTTTGGCTGCCTCCTGCTTTGCCACAGGAGCACAGGCTGATGGGCTGGGGACAGCAGGAAGGGACAACCAGAGCTGAGCACCCTCTGGGATGGCAAGGAGAAGCCCCAAATGGGACCTGCCCTGTCCTGCCCTGGGGACAGTGCTGCACGGGGTCCCCAGGGCGCCACCGAGCCGGGACCCATCCTGCCTCACCTCTCCTTGGGTGCACAGCACTGGCGCAGGTCCCGCCGCGAGGCGGGCAGGGGGAGGACGGCGTAAGATGAATGAGGGAGTCGAGAGGCTAATGGCATTGTCTGGAAAGTAGGTCGTGTGCTGAGCAAAAAGATATTTATATCAAAGCTCGGTCCCCCGCAGAAGCTCCCGAGCAGGGCGCAGGCAGCGCCACGAGCCCACGGCCACGGCCTCAGCCCCGTGCGGGCGGCACGGCCCCGGCACCCTGAGCCCTGTGACACCCCATACCCCGACCCCAATGCCCCAGCCAGGGGTCGGCTCCCGCTGTGGACCCTGCTGGGCTGTCGCGGTGCCCTGGTTGTGCCACTCTCGGGGTGGAAATTAGAGATGTAAAATTATCCTGACTGCGAGGGAGCCACGGCGGCTCCGTGCCTCTCGCTGACCTTGCTGATGGCTGCGGGCACCACATGAGGAACCTCATGGGGTTATTTGTAATGTAGCTTTTGCTAATGTGTAAAAGGTCCCTGACGCTCCCCAGATGGGCAGCCAGCATGGGGAAGGTCGTGGGGGGATCTCGCAGCCCGCACACCCCTGTCCTGAGGTCTCAGCCTTGTTGCCATCCCCAGCCACGTCCCTTCCTGGGGGGGAAGATGCCCCGCACACAAAGCATCATCCCCAAGGTCACCCCAACTCTGCTGTGGGTGACCCGGGTACCGTCCCTGCTCCACACCATGTCCCTTGTCCACACCTGCGCGCTTCCCATAAACCAAGGGAACCACCCCCAAGCGCCTGGCTGGGGCCTGCCCATGGCTTTTACCCTTTTCCCCTGCATTTCCCCCACACCAAGGGCTGCAGGTGCCCCCCAGCCCACGCTCGCCCGTCCCCATCCCGTGCCTGAGCAGCCTTTGATGCGCCGGTCCGGCGCGGGAGCGGGTTGGTTTCCCATAATAGCTGTGTCGGCTGAATTTACAGCCTCGCTCCAAGTTATTAATAATAATGGCCTCACTCTTAAGTAGGGCTTTTCATCTGTCTCAAAGCCCTTTCCAGAGGACGTCTGCGGCATTATCACCATTTTATTAGTGTTTCGGCGGGCAGGAGAGGCAGGGAGGGAAGGGATGGCCGTGCCCAACACCCGGCTGCAACAGGGGCCCCATGGGGAACGGGGACCCCAAAGCCACCCCGTGGCACAGCCCCATGAGAAGCGTGGCTGAGCAGGGACTGAACAGCCCTCGGAGCCTTGTCGGAGGCACTGCGGTGATTTACACGGGCGGCGAGCCCAGGCCCTGCCGCGCGGATAAATCCACTTGAGGCAGCGATAAAACAGTGTCACCTCACCGGTAATCCGCAGCACGCTGAAAAATCGCGGGGCACGGCACCACCCGGCTGCTCCGGGGGCTGCATCGATAAACGCCGGCCCCATGCCAACCAGGGCTGGGGAGAAACCCGGGGTGTAAATCCTCTGCAATGGCAGAGCCACGGCCGGAGGCCACCCTTGGGCGAGCATCCCTGGGCAAGGGCAAGCAGGCACAGCAGGTGCCCAGACACATCCTGACCCCCCGAGGTTTAGGATCCACAGCATCCAGGAGGGACCAGGGACATCCCCAAGCCACCCCACGCGCTCCCATCTCCCTGGGCCGCACCGATCCTGCGCTCCTCTGCTCCTATCCCCACCGATTGCGCCGGGGCTCCGCGGGCAGATTTATTTCCCTCTAAAAGTGCTTTGATCTGAAGTTATTTTTTGTTTACTGGCAACAAGGTATTGTAAATACATCTTTGCCGATAATTATAGAGTCTGGGTGCACACCTTAATCTCCATAAAATATCAGATGCTACAATTTGCCTGATTTAATGAGATTGGAGGCCGATGTGCCGCTGAGGTGAGCTGTAAACTTGGGGAGGGGGAGGAAAATGGTTGAAAATGCAATGGAAAAAACATTTCCCCCACCTCCTCCTCATCTTGGGGTGCAGCACCTGGACCCCACAGCCCCTAGGGGCACCCACCCCCTGCTCCAGCTCGCCGGGTGGGCCTGGGCTGCACCGCAGCAGCTTCACGCAGGGATGGGCATTTAGGGCAAACGGTGCTTTTTATACCATTTACCTCATTAAAAACCTCCAAAAGCTCAGAGGGGCGCCGAGGCCACGTCACGCACCACGTGCCGGTGGAGGTGTGAGGACAGGGACACCGGGGTGGGGGCGGCTGCTGCTGGCCCCACGCACCCCACGGGGTCCAGGTTATGGGGTGGGTAGGAACAGGGCAGGGCCACGCGTGCCAGGGCTGTGGGGTGGTTGTGGGGTCCCACACCACACATCAAGGGCAAGCTGGGGGTCTGGGGGGGGCCGTGCTGGAGCAGCTCGGGATGGGGCCCAGACTGCAGGAGCTCAGCACCTTGTGCCACAGCCATGCCGTCACCCCTCTGCCATGCCCCTCTCCAGACAGGGACCCCTGGGCAAGGGGCTCAACGTGTCCAAGAGGGGGTCCCCTCCCCGCAGCAGGGGGAGGCAGCCTGGGAAGCAGCAGGCTCCTCGCTGTACCGAACACCGCCGTTTCCACAGCAACCTAAAAGGCCTACAGCTTCCGCCTCGCTAACGAACCCGCGCCGGTGACGTTCCTGGGGGACGCCGAGCCCATCACCCCGGCCTTGGGTCACCGCACCCTCTCCCCGTGCCCACCCCAAGATCTTCTCCCCCACAGCCCCCACACCCAGACCCCAGAGATGCAGGGGCTGGGGACCCTCGCACCTGGCAGGATGGGCACCCCAAAACGCCCCCCGCTGCCATCCAGAGGGCACGGTGACCTACAAACGTCAGGCTGATGGGTTAATTAATTTCCTCCTTCCTCAGGCCGTTATCAGCTGGAAGAGAACATCACCTGAGACTGTTAATTGGGCTAATTATTCCAGGTTCAGATTTTGAATAATTAGTTACTGTTGTCTCCAGCCTTACCTCCACAGTTTTCCACAAAGGGCAGGCGCTTTCCTAGCTCCCAAAACAAGGCAGGTGCCAGAGAGGGCAGGGGGCTGCGGCGGGGTCCCAGAGGGCGACAGCCCTCACCAGGGACAGGAGGACAGCAGGAGAGAGGGGGTGAGAGGAGAGCAGAGGGGAAATGCCCCCAAATCCCTCAGGCACCCAAGCGTGGGGCCAGGCTGCAGGGTCTCCATCCTACACCGCACTGGGATGCCTGCCCTAACCCGAGCGCCCCCCACTTTAGGAGCTGCCTGCTCATGAACCACTCACAGCAAATTCCCCCGAGGGCTCGCACCGGTCCCCTCCAGGCATCTGACTGCTTGTCAGCTCGGGTCAGGCTCTCCCTGGGTAAAATCTCAGCCCTATGCTTTCAGGAATCGGGATTTTCCCGCTGGGTTTCCCACTGTTCAGCATGGAAATGCTCTCCATCCAGGCAGGAGGGCAGGCACCCACCCTAAAAAGGGCCACAGCCATACTGGTGCCAGCCGGTACTGGTGGTACTGGTGCCTGTGGGGACGCAGGGACCTCCTGCCACCTCTCCTGGGACAGGGGTGTCGGGTGCCACCGGGTGGCCCAGGTAGGTCAGAGGGGCGAGCAGAGGCAGCACAGCCCCCAGCCTCCCCTACCCCAGGAACACCGTGCTTCCTCGCAGCCTCGTCCCCCGCTATTAATAGCCTTCGCTAGCCTCCCTGGGAGCCATTTGCATATTTGATTGCAACTCCGAGGCGGGGCAGGGCCCTTCAATCAGCCGCTCCCGCAGCCTCATTTGCATGGGTTGACATTTTGTGCCGGGAGCGCTGACACCGCCACCGGGCGATGGGGACGTGGCTCCGGGGGGTCCCAGCTCCCCAGCCTGTGCTGCAGCCCCCAGCACCCCGCATCGGCTGCTCTGCACCCACCTGGGGGGGCAGGCACTTGGCAGAGCCCCCAGCACCCCTCCAGCCTCCCCAAAACCCCGTGGAGATGAGGGAGCTTTGTGTGGCCCATGTCCCCAGGTGGCCTGCGTTGCCCTGCCTCACTTTCCAGCCCAACCCGTGCCTCGGCCCCATCCAACCTGCCCAGTGGGGTAATTACCTGCCCGGCGGGGTAATTAGCAGTGCCGGCAGCAGGGCAGGGTGTGGGGTGTCAGGCACATCGGCGGGTTGGCTGCTCATCCTGCCAGCCTGTCTGGAGCTGCTGCACATCAAAGGCCGGTGGCAGGCTGGGAGGTGAGGGCTGGGACGTCCCCGAGGAGACGGGGGGCTCCTAAAGCTCAGTGCATCCATCCACATCCTCAGGAGGGACCGAGGGGACAAAGGGACAGGCCACATGGAGCTGGAGCAGCGGCTGGAGCAGCTGGACCCAGCACGGCCACATGGGCAGCTTCTGGCCACCACCAGGCCACCACCATGGCCACAACTAAGCCACCACCAGGCCACCACCATGGCCATCACCACAGCCACCACCACGCCACCTCGAAGGCCACCACCACACCGCCCCACAGCCCCACCGCCAGCCCCTCTCGCAGCCCCAGGCCTGGGAGGCAGCTGCAGGAGGATCCAGGCAGCCCCAAAGCCCCAGGCACACGCGTGGGATCCGGTGCCAGCGCTGCCGCAGGCCCTGTCCCAGGACGCCCTCACCTCCCCCCGGCTCTTGGCATCACGAGGTGCGCGCTCGGCAAGACAAAATAACCCGGGGCGAGGCGTGGGACCGCGCCTGAGGACGGTGAGGATCAAGGGAGAGTTCTGCCACGTCCCTCCCTGCTGCCTCAGTTTCCCCTCCCAGAACACATACTGGCGATGCCGGCTCATCGCAGGGGTTTGGTGGCAGGGAAAAGCCACGTGGAGGCACAGAGGGACCTGAACTCCCCAACCGGGCTGCCACCAGCACCGTGCCGAGGAGACAGGCAGGGCTGGAAGCACAGATGTCGGCACCGGCTGTGCTGCTCCCTGGCAGCGGGGCCGTCGGGCAGGCAGACAGACCTGGGGCTCCTCGGCTCCAGCGGGGGCTGGGAGCAGGCCCCAGGGGCCCCTCTCGCTGGCGCTCACACCAGGGTGCAGCCCTGCCGTCCCCGTGCCACCACAGCACACCCACGCCATCCACACCAGGAATCTGCTCACTGCTGGAGCAGGAAAATCCCTCCAGAACACAACGGGTGGGCAAATAACGCCCACCTCAACCCACTCATCCCATGGGGGGCTTGGGGAAGGTTCCCCCGGCTCCCCAGCCCCTGCTCTCGCATCCCCAAGCCCTGGGCTCTGATCTCTCCATCATCGGGCCACCGCTCCCCTGCACCCCTCAGCACAGGACAAAACCTCCGGCGTGCGCACAGCCCCGCTCCCTCCTGCCCCTCCACGACAGCCCCCACCCAGCACGGGGACACAACCTGTCACAGTGCAGAGGTCCTGGAGCAGGGGCCGCTCACCTGCATCCTAACCGAATGCCCTCACGGAGAGCACCACGTCCACGGGGGTGAGCGCGGCGCGTCCCCAAGGGCGAGCTCAGCTCGGGCACAGCTCCGGCTGCCGCCGCGCACAGCCCCGGTGTGTGCAGCCCCCGGCCCCAGCACCCACAGCCTGGGGCTGCGGGGAAGGGAGGAGAGACCTCGGGGCTGGGCTGGGAGCTCCCCATCCCGGCCGGGCGAGCTCCAAGCTGCGCCGGGGCTTGTCTGGGCGAGGGCTGGCCGGGAGCCATACGCTGCACACCGAGACGAGGAGGAGGCTGCCAGCGAGGAGGGCTCGGCCAGGAAAGGGTTAGGACTGGCTGCGCAGGGGTGCGGGGAACAGCCCCGAGGGGGTCCCGCTCAGCCCCCCACCCCACCCGGCACCCCCTTCTCCTTCCCTGCGCCCCACTCACCCTTCCCCAGACCCTAATCCATGCAGTCGCCCATCCACGCCCGCTGGGAGCCGGAGGACGTTCGAGCGGCGGCGGCCAGGTTCGCTCTGTCCCTGCCAAATCCCCACGGGCTGCCCATGCCACGGCGGTGTCCCCAGGGTCACGGCCACCCGAGGCAGCGCGGCGGCCAAGCTCTCGGCCAACGCCGGCACCTTCCAAGCCGGCGAGAGGCAACGACGGAGCCGGCGTCCCCGCTCTCGAGACACACCCCCGCGTCCCCACGCGCTCCGGCCGCCCCCGCACCCCGGGAAGGGGCTGCCCACGCCGAGCAGCGCCCGCACGCCCCCGCGCCGTGCATGGCTGCGCACGGACGGACACGCGGCCCCGCGCGCACGCACGGCTGCACAAGGCACGCGGGCACCGCTGCTGCAGCGCTCTGCACCTGGACGGCCACGCAGCCGCTCCCGCACCGCTCTGCGCCCCCCGCGCACGCCCCAGCGCTAACCCGCTCCTCCCGCACGCAGCCCTCGCCCCCGCCGGCCCCACCGCGCGCCCACGGCTCCCCAAATCCACCCGCACACACCGCGGGGCCGGCTCCCCTCTCCCCCAGCCCCTCGGGGATCCAGGGTGCTCGGAGCAGAAGCGAGCCGGGAAGCACCGAGCCCTGCCCGCTGCGCCGATGCTGGCAGCACCCTGGGGTGCATCAGGCAGCCCCACCACGGGGCCTCATCCTGCCCCACCATCACACCACCACATTGAGGACAGCCACAGCAAAGACATGCAGCGTTTCCCCATCGTGTCCCCAAACAGAGGGGTCCCCAGCCCCAGCAGAGCCCCGACAGCCCCCTACAGCAGCGGCAGCAGGGCCGGGGCAGCGGCAGGTCCCCCGCCAAGCATCGCGCCGGCATTCGGTACCTTTCAGTTTTCCGACGCGGCACCCCCGCACTCCCACGGACAGGCTGTTCTCCAGCTCCGCTCTGCCCACCGCAAACTTCAGCTGATTCCAGCCCAAATGGCTCCTGGCCCCACCACGAGAGGGGCCAGGCGGGGAGCTCAGCCCCTACCCTGCCCAGCTCCCCGAGCTGCCACTTAGGGCCAGGCAGACCCCGGGTGAAACGCCGAGCACTGGCACCCGCGCCGCAAACATCTGCTATTCCAGCGGCCTCATGATTCACAGGTTATTAATTGGGGCTTGGCAGCGCCGGGATTTGTGTTTGCATCCCCTGGCTTCGCTCAGAGCCACAACTCGCTGCCGACAAGCTTCGGGTGCCAGAGAAGGAGCCAAAAGCAGCAATGCACCGGCCGCAGAGGAGCCGAGCCAGGACGGGCATGCGGGGCCGGGTGCCCAGCCGGGAGCTGGGTGCGGGGAGCAGCGCAGAGCCAGAGCCAGCACGACGCCCGCAGCAGCGCCCGGGGCTCGCCAGGAGCCCAGCACCACCGGCAGCGGTCCCCGGGGGGGCTGCGGCCCCCAGGTTGTGGGGGGGAGGCTGCTGCCTTGGCTCCCACCCGGCTGCTCTTGGCAGCAGCCCTGGGTGCCGTCGGTGCAGCCTCGCGAGTTGCCTGCCACGAAGAGCGCTTTGTTTGGGTAGGGTCTCCCGGCTGCTCCCGCGAGCAGCGCCGAGCTGCTCGGGCATCGGCTGCTAGCGAGGCTTCGAGGGAGAACCGCAGAGCAGCTCTCTGCTCGGGCAGCATCAGACAAAGGCTTTGAAAAGCCTCCTCCAAAGAGAGCCAAGAGAAATATGAATTCAGGAGCTGATTAGAAACCATGTCATGGCTCGTTCCAACTCCAGCATTTGGGGAGGAGTGAGCTGGCGGGGGGTGGAGGGAAAACGTGAAAAATGTAATTAGGATTTGGGGAAGGTTTTAGAGGCACTGACACAGGGAGAGGCTGGAGCACATCTGCTCGTGAGGTGGGGGACACCAGGTGCCTGGAGCGCCCCCGGCCCTGCGGAAAGGTGGAAAGCACAAATTAATTCTCCTTAATCTGATGGGCACTGGCTCTGCTGCCACGTGCTGCCGCCGCAGCTGGCAGCGAGCAGCCCGATCCCCTGAGGCTGAGCCCCCTCAGCACCCCACGGCTGCCACCGTACAGCCCCGAGGCCACGTCGATGGGCACTACGCAGGTCCACAAGACCGGGCACCTCTCCGCATGTCCCCATCCCCTTGCCTTCCTCACCATGCCCACATCACCTGTGCTGTGGGGTGTACAAGGGATGCGGGCAGCCGCCTCCATCCACCCATCTCCAGGATCCATCCGATCGCCAGCCGCGTGCCCCAGCCCCCCCGGCCCCCGGCACAGCTCGGTGCTATTCTTAGCTCCCCGGCTCTGCGCCCTCCCAGGCAGTGGCCCTGTGCATTACTATTATTGCTCGCTGCCAACGTCTCGAAGCAGGCAGCCAGAATCGTGGTGGGGCTTCCACACCCCTGTTGACCTGTCATTCGGTCCCTGTTGGGGTTTGGTCTTCAAGAGGCTATTTCGGGAAATCCAATTTTATGGTCAGGAGGAGCACAAGGCACGCGTTCTGCCCCTGAGCCAGATCCAGGCTCTTCGCATCGCTCACATCCAGATTTTAGCTTCGCCCGTGATGGAAACGAGGGCCAAGAGTCACCTTTGGCTCCAGATCCCAATTTCTGCCTCGGTGGGATCCAGGGTTTCAGTTCAGCTGATGGGAGAGACGCGAGCGCCTGCAAAACCTGGAGCTGGAGCCCCCACCACCGCCGCAGCACCTGGGCACTGAACCCGAGCGCGGGGCCTGATCCTGCCCACGCTGCCGGGCAGAGCCGTGGGGACCCCGCAGCAGCACAGCCGCCGGCCACGCAGCTCCTGCAGGGCTCCGTGCCCCGCTGGTCCCAGCACGGCTCTGCCCCAGGCTGGCGATGGGGATGCTCGTGGCGGCGGTGCCTCCGCTCGAGTCCACGGAGCTGCCCACGGCCGGGTGTCCTCGAGGGCCAGGGGCCATGGACGTGTGCGGGAGGACGCTTGGAGCAGGGAGGCGAGGGACTGCGATGGACAGGAAATGACATCCATTTCCTAAAGGAGAACCTGCGCTGCTGGCCGCATCCTGCCCAGTTTTACACCAAGGGAGGCCTCCTGCTCTCAGCCCGAGCTCCCGCGGGGGCTTCTGGTGCTTGTGCCCGGCTCCTTCCCTTCCTGCACGCTCGGGGCTTCGAGCTCGGCCCCAGCAGGGAGGTGACATACGGGGTGTCACGGGATGGAGAGCGGAGAACGGTCCCGGCGCCAACTCGCTCTGCAGGATTGGCACCGGGTGGAGGAACAAAATCCGACCATTCAAGGGGAAAGAAGGAGATGAGAAGAGCGTGGCACCCAGACCCCGTGCACCCAAAATCTCCCAGTCCTTGCTGACGGGGCCAGCTTACACCACGAAGCCTGGGAGCGCGGTGAGAGCCACGGCACAGCTCGCACCCCACGGCACCTCCTGGCATCTGCTGGCACCCACCCGGCTGGGACCCGGCTCCATCACCCCGCACCACACCCCTCTCACCCCACGGCACCAGGGGCTGCCAAGAAGGGCGATCGTGGGGCTGGGGGGGCCCTGGGCCTGCCCAGCCCATCTCCGAGCCCTCTGCAGCGGGGCGAGCAGCGGGATGGCCGGCGTCGCCTCGCTGAGGCGCTGCCAAATCCTGCCCTGCCGGGGGGGCACCGGGAGGTGGGAGATGCCGGGTGCCCCCCGCCCTCCCCACGGCGCCAGCAAAAGCCCCCAGCCCCTCCCCGCACCCCATAGCTCCCCTCCAGCCCTGTGGGGCCGAGCGGGGACCCTGCGGGGCCGGACACCTCGCGTGGCACCGTCCCGCGTGGAGCAGCCCCGGGGACAGGCAGGGAGGGCACGGAGCGCCCAGCGGGGGCGGCAGACGATCGCGGCTTCCCCGGGAGAAGCACGGCGGGACCGGGAGGAGCAGAAGGACCGTGAGCATCCCCAGTGACCGTACCCCAAAACCAAGCACCATCCCCGAGCATCCCCCACCCCTCCACCCCCGGGTGCCCGCCGCTCCCCGCCGTGCAACGCGCCCGCTGCTCTTACCCGGTGCCTACATCCTCCGGCCGGGACCGGGGCCGGTGCCGGTGCCCGGCGGCTCCCCGGCGGCCCCCCGCAGCTCGTTCGGGCACGGCTGGGCACGGCTCGGCCCGGGCCGGTGCCCCACGCGTGGGAGCGCGGCGGGCGGCAGCATGCGAGTGGCGGCGGCCCCGCAGTGCAGCGCCGAGCGGCGCAGCCACAAGACGCGGCGATGGATTTTCCCCGGGAGGCAGAGCGGGAGGCGGCGGCGGCGCAAAATGGCTCCGGTGCGGCTCTGCCGCCGCCTCCCGGCGCCCCGAGACCCCCGCTCCCCGCCCGCCGGGGCTCGGCGGGGCCGGGGGGGGAGGAGGTGGGGGAAGCCGCGGTGCCACGCGTGGGGACGGGGGGATGGCGGACGAGGGGGATGCCTCAGACCGTGGGCATCCCTCCAGGCCTTGGGCAACCCCCCAGACCGTGATCACCGCCCCCAGACTATGGGCATCCCCCCCAG
>CM021787.1:4615977-4694439 GCA_011076525.1 Nettapus auritus | reverse complement strand
CCCCAAAGCCCCCAGCCCCCGGGGGCCGGCTCCCCCTCACCATGTGCCGGTGCACGTCGGCCGAGAGCCGGTCCGTGAGCTTCACGGCGCCGGCCAGGAGGAAGAAGAGCCCGAGGAGGACGCGCAGGGCGGCGAACACCGCCGCCATGGCGGGCACGGGGCGGGGACGGCGACGGGGGCGGCGCGGCTCGGCTCGGCCCTGCCCGGTCCCGGGAGCCGCCTCACGGCCTCGGCCCCGGGGTTCGGCTCCACACAGGGCCCGGAGAAAGGCTGGGGGTCGTAGGGGGCCCGGAGCAGGGCTGGGGGTTGTTGGGAGGCCCGGCCTGGCAGCTCCCCTTCCCCTCGGCAGAGGACCCCCCTATACCCCAGGGTGCTGCATGGTGCCGTTGTGGTAAACCACAAATGATTTAATTTTCAAAGCCCGTAAACCAAATGCATTAAAAGCCGGCGAGGGGAAGCAGCGAGATGGCAGGGGCATCGCCTGCCCTGACCCCACGCTCTCGCTCGGCTCCCTTGGGGCGCAGCAGATGTCGGTGCGGAGCTGCGCCCTGCGTTGCTGGAGCACAAGCAGGCAGCCCTATTGTCTAGGAGAGCCTCTTGGGGGAAAAAGAGAAAAATAAAAGAGCCCAGACCCTGAGTGAATAATGGATTGAGGCGCTGAGGGCCATAGCACATGGTGTGCGGGGTTGTCTTGTTGCTGCACGAAGTGCTCATCCTTTCTCCAGGCCCATTGTTAGCATGCAGGGGGGAGAGGAGCACAGCAAGGAACCTCCTGAAGAAACCATTTGCTGTTAGCTTCGGGAGAATTTGCTCTTTTCCTGCGATAGCAAGGTCTCACCCACCCCCGAGGCAGAGCAGAGCCCGCTCATGCACAGGCCAGAGCTGGCTGTAGTTTCTGTGCTAAAGTGCAGCACCGTTGCATCATTTGTTTGCTTCCCCTCCCGGACCCGCACGTTTGCCCTTCCCAGGCAGCCAGCACCAAGCACGGGACACCCACATCGCGGTCTGGCTCTGGGGGGGGGGTCACAGCAGCCATAGGACGGGGCAGGGTGGCACCACGGCTGCCATGTCCTGGGGGCACAGCCCCTGCCTGCAGGGACACCCATCCTACACCCAGGGGTGCTGGAGGAGCCGGGCCTGGCTCACAGACCTGGAGCAGTCGGTGCCCGCAGGGACAGCCATCCTCACCCTCAGCAGTGCTGGAAGAGCCGGGTCTGGCTCACAGCCAGTGCCCCAGGAGCCCTGTGATGCGCGTCACGGCAGCGAGTGACTCAGAGCCGGCTGCCGCTCACCCAGCTCTCTCTGTGCAGGAGGGAGAGGAATAAATAACTCGCCCTGCCTCAGTGCAATCCTATCCCAATGGGAAACATCTGCAGACAAAATATAGTTCCCTCTTTCCCCAAACCCCCCAGCCCCAGTCCGGACTCTGCTATCTTTAGATTTATGAGCCCAAGCTCCTCCTATGAGTCATTTGTCAGGTCTTAAATAATAAAATGTCCTCCTGAGTGGCAGAAACCATCCCCCCGCCACGCAAGGCTGGACTACAGCAATCTACCAAAGGTTCACTCATTCATCTTGTGAATTCAGCAGGAAGATGCCATGCTTTGTGTTCACCCCAGCTCTAAAGCAGCCCCACACCCAGCCCCTGGGGTACTCACACACCCCCAGCCTTATTCCCCCCCTTGTAGCCCCCAGGAATCACAGCCCTGGTGCCGCTCCGAGGTGTCTGGGGCTGAATTGCAAAGTAGATAAACAGTGGCTGTGACAGGGCTCCACCACCACCCGTACCAGCTCTCAGCCTCTGATGTTTATTACAGGAGCTACTTAGACTAATGAAACATGCGGTAGAACCAGGTAATCAGCTTCACCAGGCAGCAAACAATTACCTGCTGGCACGCTGCCCAGATGTTAAGGGGAAAAAAAAAAATGCTCTGTGCTAGTCATCTATCAGGTGATGATATAATGGCCTACACACTGATGAAAAAAGCAAGGGCTTTCTGCAATTCTCCAAAACACGCGCAATTTCAATACAAAAAGCAGAACACGGTTTGCTTATAAAAGGAGTTGTAGGAGGTGAAGCTCATTTAGAGCGCTGGTACCACTTTTAGGTTGAAAGTTTCACATAAGAATCTGCCACTGCTGCAACAGGGGAAACTAAATCAGGACAAGTTACTGGAAAATAACAGAATTTGAGGAAAAAAAGCCCGCATAAGGCTGCGGTAGCTGTGGAGACAAGACAGTGAAACCCACCCACGTTCCTGCCACTACGGGCCTCCACTGCTTTGAGGCAGCACTTCCCTCACCAGAGACACCTCCTAAAGGCAGAGTGCAGGGGGCTCCTTTCCAAGTCCAGCCTCAAAGCTCCGTTCCCAAGAGCATTGCAGTGCTTGATCCTTCCCAGCATGAGGTCAGAGGGCTGCTCAGCCACTGCAGCAGCTTCAGCACTGCACACACCACAGTGCGTCACTTCTACAGGTAACTGACCACACAGCTCTCCGATTCCTTCCCTCAAGGCTCCTCCTCAGTTAAAACTCAGGTCTGAATTAACAGGTAACTTAATGTTTGAACTGCACACTGTACTTAATGAATCCTGCAGCAGAACCTAATTAAGATTGAACCTGCCAGCTTGTTAAGAGCATGTTAATGCAGCACCTTTTCCACCGCACCTGCCAGCAGCTGCAGCGTGGCTTTTGAGGAACCACGAAGCCTCTTCTCTCAGAAGCCTCTTTAAAATCTGGACAATACCATGAAGACGTCAAATCAATGAATGAATTCTCTCATACGACCCTGTACCTGATTGCATGAAAAAGGGAAAACCAGCAGATAAAAGCTTTTAATGCAGCATCATCCCTCTGAGCTGTAAAACTCAGGCGCAGTGAAATACCAAGGCACCCCCTGCTGCTGCTCACCCACTCACAGCAGCTTGCAGCTGCCTGCAGCTCCATTTCTTTCCCTCTAACCATGCCCTGAGACAAACTCGTGACTGGCGTGGAGCCACAGAGCTGGCAGTCCAGCAACAACTGCTCGTCTAACCACCCCTGAATGCCTGATGAGTAGAGGTGGGCACCAGAGCTACTCATCACACACTGCTACAGAACAATACTGAGTCAGAAATGATGCAGTAGCTCAGAGCAACATTAAATACTGAAACCTCCTCAGTAGGATGCAAGCAAACCGTATTTAAGTCAAAGCAGAATGTATTCCTGGCTGGCATTTGAAGCACAGGTGAACCTGTTCCCAGGCAGACACTAATACTTCACCAGTGAACAATGTCAGAGAACACCCAGCCACGGCTCAAGTGCTGCACACAGCCTTGCCACATTCGGTACAATTAATTTTGATCATGGTAGTCTCGCAACAGTTCCTAGCCAAATGTTCGTGATTTCGTGTGCTGCAGGGGGTAACTGCTGTAATGCAACTGTATTACCAGAGCCTACTGTTGTGCTATTTTAAACACATTAGCAAAACCTACTTGATGTTTAAACAAAGGATTGTATTTAATAAGTGACAGCAGGAATTACACACATGCACAGAGTGGCATTACAACTGTCTTCAAGAAGTAAAACAATTTGAACCATGGAAATCTGTGCTTCAAGCGCTAAAAACAACACTTCTCTGGCTTTCAAGGAATTCCAACACTGGCATCTCAGGCTTAATTACTAGTCATCACTGAGTAAACTACTATCAACCAATCAAGCATGTGTAAACATTCAGAAATCTAATACATAGAGAAGTACAAAGAACTCTGGAGATGGGGGATAGAGTGGTCAAACTTCAAAAACCTCCTATAGTGCTTTAGGGGTAAGAGTAGTTTATAAAAAAAACAAACAAAAAAAAAAAACACAAGGTTTTAGCAAAAGCACACATGGCTACACACTGGTCAGGAATACATCTGACCCCCAAACTGGAGCAGTCCAGCTAGAAGAGTAAGTGTCTACAGCATATCAGCAGAAAAAAAATATTGTATTATATATTTGTTATTATTTGTGTGGTTGTTTCCTATGCTTTTCAGTGCAGGACAGGATCCAGTGACCCAAATCCACCCTCACTCCACTGCTCCAAGCACTCTGCATCACCTCCTACAGACTCATTTGGGGCAGTGTTTCTCAAATGCATCCATACTGCATTACGCTCAACAACTTACTGAACACACTCCAGAAGAAAACAAAAGTAATTAGGAAAATTTAAATATTTTATTTGTAAAAATTGGTATGTTCCTGGCTCCTCTTCACTGCATTTGGACTTCTTCTGCAAGTAAAAAACACGTAGTTAGCAAGAACTTTAAAATTCCACCAAAGATCACACACAATGACATGGAAAGGGAATCAGTGCATCACAAAAAGGTCATGCACCTATCAAATAAATACTCTCTAGGATCATAGGATCTTACATCAGACTCGAGATAAAATGAATAGCATTTGTCATCTACCTCTAAGATCAAGTGGCTTTGTTTTACTACCCCAGAAACAAGGGCAGCAGTGACACGTTGCTCGGGATTCAATAGGATTTCACCAATTGAATCTCAATGGTTTCACATCTTACAGGTTCAGCTGTGGCATGGCTAAGCATTACTTACCCCTCACTCATGTGTTAAGGTACTTTTGCATGTTGCTCCTCATACAAGATTTAAAATATCTGAAGCTCCCCCTTGTAGTTTAAGTAACAAATTAGAGGGAAAATTTCATTAATTCCAGCTCTGCAAGTTAGTTTATTTCCCTAAACCGCTACTGGCTCGCGTTCTTCTATGCACTAACTTATCTTGCAGGTAATTTTCAAAGTTCAATGTTCATTAACTATTTCTGATAAGTAGCATTTGCAATAACATTTAGATAGATTAACATAAAATAGCTGCTTTATTCCTCTGTTTTCCTTGCTAACAAATCACTCCATCCTATTCACACTCCTTCCGTTTGAGCCTTAACTTAAAAATGCTTATTTCTTGTTTGACCACCTACAGTGTTCAGATGACAGTTTATTTGATGCTGCAGGGCTGAAAAGCCTCAAACAATGGTTAGATCTTGGCTCTACAAAAGAAAGATTCATCATTTTTATATAAAATTGAGATTATTAAGAGGCAAATTCCATTACGGAGCGATGCACTGCTCTAACAGATCAGTAACCTAAGGACAGCATCTACTTACTTGTTCACTTGTTTTCTTGGTCCGTTCACATATCACTGGACATCGTGCTGGATGTGCTCATGCTCAGCTCCTGAACTAGAAAAATATTCACAAGTTTTATTTATAATGATTTTTAAACCTTTTGTACAGACCCACATCTAGAAAGGTGTTTTTAACCACTGCTTTCAAGATGCCAAGCCCAGATGGGGTCCAGGTACTGAATGCCACAGCTTGAGAGCAGGGTACTAAGCTCTACCTTATACATTTCACACATTCACTAATTCAAAGTCACTTCGTGACTAAACATCAATCAAGTGTCCAGACGCCTTTGTTATTTCACCCATTCAGAACAAGACAAAGTTATGCTTACTTCCAACAGATGAGCACTCCAGTTTCACTCAGCTTGCATCTTCACCTAAAGGATAACAATTGAAGTTATTATTGTAATATACAGCAAGTTAGGACCATTTCAAAACTAACTTAAAAGCAAAGTTTTAAGATATGTGGACTGATTAGTTATGAGGGGGAATTTACAAATTATTCCAAAATATTAAGTGGAAGAATAAGGGGCAGAAACAGACTAGCCTAAACATTTGTCAAGAGGTGATGGAATATGCATGTAGTTGCCTGAAGAACTGCACCTTGTCTGAGCACAAACCGTAAATCACCAGTCTGAGTACAATGAAGTTTGATTGCAGCCAGAGGTATACTATCCCTTATGTGAAGGCATTAATTTTATCAAGCTACTTCAACTATTTTAACCTAGTTTCCTGTACAATGCCCTCTTCCTTCTGCTTCGTGAAGGAGTGCAGTGTCCCTAATTCCTAGGAGCCCTTAGTTCAATAGTCCTGGAAGTGCTTCGAAAGCCAAAGGAAGACACTATTGATTAGCATTGTCAGTCGACTGCTTTTATTCTAAGCAAGAGATTCTTCCCTTCTGAAGACCCACCCTTTTACTATTGCTAAGTTGAGGGCAAACTGCAATAGTTAGCAACTAGGGAATGTAGTAGTACAACATTCTGTGCACACCTCTCGTTGGGAGGCAAATCACACTACGGTCACGATGTGATTTGACCAGGCAGGGACAAGTTCAAGTTTAGTCTCAAACCCACCACCTGGGTTTTATCATGGCCCTCAGGAGCAGAAGTGTAGTATGCACGTTTTGTTTTCTATGCCATAGCAACAAACACCATGCATAAGGGATACTATATCTTTGTGCATCCTTTTAACACTCCAGATTCGCTTAGAGGCACACTCCTCCCAACCCTCCCCAGTTAGCTCTTCAGTACTGGTGTTCAAAAGCAACATTTATAGAGATGGGGTATTCACAGACCACTGCGGGATTGCACAGCCAAGTCCTAACATGTCAATCATTATCTAGCAGCAATGACAGAAGTGGGAGAAGGCCAATCCTCCCTTTTTATTTTTTCCTTTTCCAGTAAGCAGCTATTTAAGAGCCCCACTAGCTGGCATGGAGAGAAAAATCTGAAGCTAATTAGCAGATTCCAAACTTGCTAGTAGTGGAAGAAGCCAAGTATTTACCCAGAACAGCATAACTTTGTATGCATCCTTTCCAACATGCTTAGCCTTATTTAAGAGAATGGAACAAAACGCTGGCCTTCCTGATCGTGTCACTGCAGCTGGCAATGATTAACAGAGACATGCAACCCCATTACTGCTCAAGTCCTAAAACTACTCACAGGCCTCAGTGTTTAGCTATGGGGAAAACTGCAAGCAAATCAACACTTTGTATGCTTAATGTTACAGTAAAGCCCCCATACACGCTATGCTGTGCTCTCTCCTGACAGCACCAGATTCTGGCTCTGAGGGCCTAACAGGTACGCATATGTATTCTGACACCACACTTCTGAGCTTCAGACAAGCTTTAGATAAGCTTTTTTTTTTTTTTGAGAAAAAGTGTATTTCACACACAGGTATAAATTCAAGATGAAACACAATGCAAGCACTTTAATGTCACTTCTTGGTACCCACTTGTTACAGGCTGGCTTTTAAGTTATCTACCACACCAAGTTTCATTACTGCAGTCAGAGCTAGTATGAGCCCCATGGTTCAGTCACAGATTGCTTGCTCCAAGAGTGTCAAAATCCTACTGGTTTAAGCATGTAGAACAAAGCAGATGTGCCAATAACCCCTCCACGACATTCCTACAGGTCAAGTCAAGTATCCAGAGCACACTGGAAATACCAGTTAGATCTGAGCACTGGTTTCAGGATTAGCAGTTCAGGTTTGCTCGGTGACAGTATGCGTACTGCCAGCGGTTTTGCTACTGAATTCTAGTCGCAGATTAAGAGTAAGCCATCACCAAAAAGCCGAACTGAATGTGACAAGTGGTGTCACTGCTGGACTAGCTGGAGTTCAGCTACACTCACTGTGGTGTCACCAAAGACCTGGTATTATGACCTTAAGTTTAAGGTGTAGCTGCTTCCAATGGAACATTGAAAAGCTTACTACAACGGAGGGCAAGGCTGTCCGGCAGATCACCTGGTTCACCAGCAAGAGTCTTTCCTGGAAGGTAACACAGAATGGTCCAAAATATCAGAAACAATGATTGCAAAGTAGACCTTTGCGGAACAAGGGGGAAAACACAACACCTCTGAAGTAAACTGCTCAGACAAGAGGCTGGATCATGTGCTGAAACGAGGGACCTTGAAATTCAGGTTCAAGAACTAATGCAAAAGAGCTGGAGATCAGCATGTCTGGATGTCTGGAAACGTAAGCATGTTTATCCTGAAACACTACATTCAGCATTTTTAGCAGTGAAGAGTTTAGAATTACATCCTCGAGACTGATGAAAAATGAAATTGAGCGTTACACTACCAAGATGACTAAGAGGCAGAAGTACAGAATCTCACCACTAGCAATTAAAGGCAGAGAAATGTGATATGCTTGTCAATCAAGGATTAATTAAAATAAAGACAACTGAAATTTCCAATAAGCTCTACCAAACTTTTTACAGGGATATTCATCCAAGCACTCATTTGTATGTCCTGAGAAATATTCCCAATCAGTCTTAAAGCTGGCTGTATTAGTGAGCTTCGACTATCCGTTCACAGAGGGCTAGAGCAGTGATTACTGACACATTTCCTACCAAGCCAAGACTCTACAAAGGGATGTGCTGCAGATGGGCCACTCTGTCACTACAGGAAGTTTAAACGATGCTTTTCTAGGCACTGACAGCACCTAGTCGGCTAGTTATCTGAGTGTAAGGTCACATTCCCTCTTCCCCACAGAGCTGGTCTAAGAACATCTTCGTTACATGGTAACTGAGAAAAAAAATCACACAAGCCGAGTCGTATGTACAAAGGAATCGGGTCTGAAAATACTTATCTAAGAATCACAGTAAGTTGCTTATTGACTCTGAACAAGACAAAGCTTAAAACCGAAAACCACGCAGCTTTGATGCAAGTTTAGCATACAGGTATGAAGAGTGCTGCACTGTAATTCCACAGTCAGAAGTGTGATGTCAGAATACCCACAGTATAAGATTACATAGAAAGTCACCAAGTTATATTATATTGCTTGTTACCTACCTGTACGCAGTCGGCAATGAGAATCTTGGAGCAAGCAGGAATACTACATCCGGGTCCTAATGTCCATTGCCATTTGTGGTACTACGTTCCTCACAGTTATGAACTGCAGAAATGCTGGCTAAGTGCAGTTATGTAGCAGGCCACTAGTTTTAAGTGTAAATTGCAGTCTCAAAAACTCCAGCAAAAACTTGCTGCCACAGTAAATGGTTGCCAAGGAGAAGCCAAGAATTTTTCTACCACAAAAATACCACAAAATCTCAAAAGCAGTTTCAGTTTCTCGTCAGCTGTATAAATGATTAGTGTAATGTGTCTACACCAGAAGATAAGATTATTCTGTATTCGTTTCTGAGGAAGCGTGAAGATATGAATAACGATACCAGATTCTACATGCTGCAGTTTTTAGATATCTAAGTGTCAAAATGGGCTCAATTTTGTTAAAGCAAGCTAAATTGCAACAGCCAATGTCCTCCAAGTCCAGTACAAAAAGGTGTTGTGAGCCAGACCATCCAAAAACAGGTCTGACCAACCAAGCGCTTTTCTAAATTGTTTTGAAGATTCAATTACATCAATCTGATTTTATGAAAAAAGTCCAAAACCTCATAGGAACAGATCAAAGGCACATAACCGTCTCACCTCCCACATTTAGTGACTTTATCAGATTTTTAAATTGACACGTTTGCCAGCTTTTAAGACACCATCTTTAAAAGGTCTTGAAATCGAGTTGGCTATTTAGTTGTATGCCTGTTGAATACATGCAACTCAAAGCAGAACTTTAGAGTTTTAAAAATTCTGCTTATGCAGCTACAACAAAGCTGCGTTTAACCAAACTTTCAGGTGTTTTGAAAACTGCCGATTCTTATATATGTATTTACTGGTCATGGTTTTGCAACTCATCGATTTTTTAGTACCTAGCAACAGTAGCTTACATACAAAACAGGGGTACCAAGAGACAACCTCTGTAAGGTACAAGGACATCAGCATCCTTCACTCTTCAAAGTTACAGAGCTACAAGAGAACAAACTTTAGGATATGCACCGGCATCTCTTTAATAAAGAATGACATGTAATCTGAAAAATAAACTGAAAAAATTAATTTAATGTTTGCGTTCAGAATTCCCCATCTCAGACACCTTCACTTTTCGTGGGTGTCCCACGAACACCCTGCAGAAAACATATGCGTTATTTAGGACTACTTAAAGCGAATTGCAGTGGGACTGCTGATTTTTAGGCTAAGTATCCAATACCAGTACTCCCAAATACCTGGTCTGCAGTTTAGGAACCGCCAATTCGGAATTTCCTGAATAGCAATTCATTGTCTTAGCATGTTATCAACCTCCACACTTTTCTGGGAAAATAAGAAGCATTCACCAAACCAGCTGAGTCGCTATTTAGTGCGCTGAATATTCCCAAGTCAGTGTTACCTGTTATCAGCATTTCACAACCTGCTATTTTTTCATCTGAGGAGTAACAGCACTTACAGTGAGTACTTCAAGAGCGATCATCCGCACTCTAAGATACTGCCATCTGACAGCTTTTAACCACAGAGAAAATTTAGCATAGAATTTAGAATTAGCCAATGCTTCGCACAAGGAGTGGAAAGATCTTTGTAAGATTAAAGCTACTCACAGAATGCTCGGTAGTTGGGGAGTGGCGTGAAGGTACAGCCAAAACTAAGTTTACCTACTTTGTGCCAAGCAGGTTGATGTATCCTGCATTAACACCAAGGCATTTTATGCTGGGAAGTCACGTTCCCAGCTTATCTGGTACAATGTCGTAATAAGCAAAGCAACTACCTTATGAGTCCAGAATGCTTTGAAATTCTTCTGGGGCTTAACGAAGTTAACAGCAAGCTAATGAATTCATCAGACCTACAAAACAGCCTTGAAGGGAGTTTATTTGTACTGTGCAGTATTAACTGTTAGCTCCAGGTTTAGATACTGCTTTTGAAGCATTACCTCCACACATCAATTATAGCAATAACCATCGTGCAAGAATGCTCGTTTCTCTGTATTTTACATACAGGCATTTAGGATTTTACCCACCAGCCACAAGACTTAAGACTAGATCCTGCAGCCCCCATAATACAATTGAATTCTGAACTATGCAAATTAGTCCACTCAATTAGCATGAGGACATAAGCAAGTTACAAGTATGAATTAGCAGGTTCTCCCCTCATCACTCAAGTAGCACTTCTGGTCTTTTTGCCAAGCAATTTCAGGTAGACATACAATACGGAGCAAGGCCAGATCCTGGAATCTCAAACAGCTTAAGAGCATATAAATATCTCAGCAATAATCCGTAAGATAGGAAGTCAGTCAATACAAGTCTTTCTACGGATTTATTTTAAAATAACCATTGCTAAGTCTTCTGCTTAAAGACTTTAAAAAATTCCAAGCAGTAAATGCCAAGGTGGTAAGTGCTATCGTCCCACCACCCGTTATCCATAGCTAAAATATGAAGTTCGTTACATACTGCATTACTTGCAGTGTAGCTTTCATGACCATTATCTTACAGCACCTGCAAGATTTCCATTTGCTTCCTTATTGCAGCACAATTAACATTTAAAAAACCTGCACCTACTGGAAAGTTAAGCTACTGCTTGACCCAATCTTAAGCTAGAGGCATTACGGGAAGAGATCTCAGCTCTTCGCTACAGTTCCACACCCTGGTCTCGTTTGACCTCTGTGGCAAGACTCTTGGGTTACTGCTGAAGGTGTGGTATTTAGCCTCTTAATTTAACCATGAATGGCAAGAAAAGTTACTACATTTAGTTTTCTATTTATTTGAAGCACAGTAAAAAAAAGTTGGTACACTTTGGGAATTCAGTGGCACAAGGTACACTGCCATCAAGTTAGGGACGTTATACATCAAAAAAACAGCTAAATTTGCTTTGAAACACTGCATTACATAATTAAATTGTACTCGCCCAAACAGACCACTTACAAATATTAGGTCAGTAAGTTTCTAACATCCATAAAAACGTAGCTTTCTTACTAAAATGCAAGAATTAAAAAGTTGGTGTCTAAACAAGACAGACAAAACAAACTGGAATGAAACTACAGGTCACATCTAAAATCGGGGCTTTTTGTTTGGGCCTTCATATTCTTCTCTCCCTCTACCATATCCTGTTGGCGTTCCAGGCCCCATTCCTCTAGGACCCTGGCCACCCACAGGCCCCGCACCTCCCTGCCCAAAGCGTTCAGGACGCTATTGGAACAGAATTAACAGTTCATTATATGTAGTTGATGTCCATGTGTGTTAAGTATATATTTTTAGAAGGTTCCGTAGTCAAGGTTCGTCGATACAATCACCATTGAGCCGATCCACAGGTACCGGGAACATAGAAAGGAAAAAAGGGTAATTTAAAAATTAGTTTATTGTAATACATGCCTTGAGGTATGTTCCCACTTGATGCATTCTCATACATCTGTTACAAAGAACAGATCCTCCCTGCAGTGCTAGAAATGTAAGCATTAGTGCAGATGTGAATTAACAACTTTTCCAAATGAGCTCTAGCAATTTTCAACCAAGTTAATGCAAATAGCTTGCAAACTTCTCACCTTTAGCGCAGTAAAAGCTTAGATTACATCACTGTCATTTCCAATACGCCTAGCCAGAGAGAGTCTCTTCAGTTCACTGAAGTACAGGCTGACATTCATAAAATGTCATTGTAAACAGAAGGCCTACTCACCAGTTAATGGCATGTGCTGCAATAGAGACCATGTGCTTTTCAAGATGGGGTTAAGACTACGGTCTGCTGACTAAACTGCAGAGGCCTTAGGCAGTAATCAAACTGCTAGTGAGCGCTACTGGATTACAAGAAGAAAAAAAATGTGAAAAAGCTCATGACCAGTGATTTACCTAACCAACGCAACTGCTCCATCAAGAGACTTGCTTTTATTAAATCCCACGTACTCCGGAACTGCTGCTGTATATGCAAAATGTTCAGAGAGCTACAATTTATTCAGCGTTTCAGGTTAGAGCTATGCACAAAGGGCTCTGTGCATCCAGTCAGTGTACTCCTCCCGCCCCACCTTCACCACAAGCTCTTGGAAAATTCACAACTTCAGTGCTGAAAGCCTTCACACCGAGATGTAAAAGCTAGATCGCCCTGCAATAAAGCAGAGGCTTCAGGTATTTTTGCCAGTACCTCTAGTTGCATGTACTTCGGTCAGATACTGTGTATCAGTAGGTGTGATCAGCATTCAATCTACAGAACTGACAAATTATATAGTCAAAGATAGCTTTAAACTTCATTTCAAGCAAGTTTTCCACCACCGAGTAACAGAACAATGGTAGGTTGCTTGTTACAAAAGGTACCTGCAACTGAAAGCTTTTACTTCAAGTTCTTGACTTCTGAAAGTTTGTTTCAATCCTTCCAAGAAAGGCATTTCCGAAATACTACCTGGGGTCTTTCTGCCTAAATCACAGCAGCTTAAGCCTACCTCCAATTCTGTTTATAAAGATAGCAGCCCAGTAACTGTGACAGCACTGTGTGGCAGAGATCCCCATCCTAAGAAACTCAAGGCAGTTAAACCATCTTACTGTCACACTTTTTGACCATGTTTTCAAGTATTCCACCAGTTCAGCATGCACCTGTACCAGGAATTTCAGGAGAAAAATATGCACAGCATTTACCACAGACTGCCTAAGTGTTCACTGGGAACTGAGGAACTGCCTAAATGTATCAGTAGATTACAGATGCGTTAAGGCCACCGGCACTGTCTACTGAATCGATGAAGCTCTGCAAAGTTATGATTCCAAAGATACGGTTCCCATAAAAACAGAAGCTATTTGACAAGCTACTGTGGTAGCTCACCAAGTTAAGCCAGAGGCCTAAGCCCACCCAAAAATCATTTACTTCAGCTTGTGCGACACAGTACACCCTTTACGAGGAGGGTGAAAGCACACTAGCGTCACCGCCTAAACCAACAAAGATCCCCATTATACTCATTAAGCGTTTCTTTAATCTATATCGGTATTGCTTCAGTGTGATAACACCAAGCAGGCTCAAAGCCCATTCACACGTATAGTGTGCCAAAAATCGTCATTTGGAAACATACCTCAGAACATGAGATATGCGGTAGCTTTAATAAACTCTCCCTATAGCCATACCCAACAAAGAAAACAACGAGAACAGGCTATCATTCCTGCGGGAGTCAGGAACCACAAAAAAGGCTACAGTCCAGGATCATTGAAACATGACTAAAGCCTAAAAAAAACAGCATTTCTGCTTTTCTATGGCAAACTGCAGCATACAGAGTAAGCGATATGCTGTTCACCGTTACTTAAGTTAATCTGCTGCTTAAACGTGAGCACAGATTTTTGAATTAACAGCATATCCATACCAACATGCATCAATTCTAACTAGGCTTGGAAGGGCCAAAAGAAACACAGCGTTAAAACTTCAGAAAGGAGAACACAGATCTCACTTGTCCATACAAAACATCAGGTTACTGTACAGCTGGTATGTTATTTTTAACTCTTAAAATTGTCTGATTATCTAGAACTTGTAAGAAACCTTCCAAGCCTAACTATGATGCAGAACTTCTGAAGTCCAATAAAGTCAGAGTTAATTGCAAATATGCTTAACAGCACATTTGAATTCACTTACAAACAACTTCCACCTGTGGAAGCTACCATAATGGTTAACTAAACTAGTACTACATACTGCCAAGCTAGTCTTCCATGTTAAACACCTGACAAGAAAGTCAGCAGTTAACAGTGAAATTTACACAACCATGGGAGCACAGAACTCAATTCCCAACTGCAACATTTCCCTTGTGCTACACTAAAGCCACCACAGGATACATTACCATGTCACTTCCCATCATAGAACCACTCATGGCTGCTTGGCCAACTCCTGGATTAGCTTCATAACCTATGCCGCCACCACCTCCGAGAGGTGGAAATTTCTGGGCTGCAGAAGCATAAGGATCTAAGAAAGAGAAACATAGAATCATATTCTGGCACTTTCTAAGGCAACCGCATAAAGCAATTATTTAAAAATGCTTTACCTCCCATGTTCATTGTGGTGGCACCACCCATTCTCATGTCTCTCTCCCTCTGCGTAGAAGAAACAACTTTTAGCACAGAATCTTACTGAAACCTGTACCTTTCAGGAGATAAAGCACATGTATGGCCAACAACTATCATCTCACTTACACTAAGACATCATCTAACCTAAAGGAAGCAAAACGCATCAATCTCAAAAACATCCAAAGAATTCCAGAAATCCCCAAGCACGGAAACATATCCAGAAAATACCATGTTCTCACTTACTGGATCCATGTAACCCATTCTACTATAATTCTCTTCCCTCTGTCTTCTCATCTGTTCTTCCATCTCTCGCTGGCGTATCATCATTTCTTCTTCCCGCCTGCGACGCTCCTCCTCCTGCCTGATCATCCCAAAGCACACCGTTAGACTACAGGAGGAACACTTTCAACATCTCATCAACATCACACGTATGAGCAATTTAACGCTTCAGCAGAAGAGATACCATAGGATGCTTAAATACTCAAGAAAAAAAAAAACAAACAAAAAAACTTACACTGCAGTTCAATTTCTCATATGCAAACTGAAGCCGCGATGGAGGTTCTTGTCAAAATAAAAGTTTTCACATTTAGTTTTAAAGAAGCAAACGTACAATTGAAAAATCCAGTAAAAGCCAGACCAACCTCAGCTGGATTTCCTTGCGTTTCTGCATTTCTTGATTATGGAGTTCTTCCATACGTCTCAGTTCCTCCTGACGCCTCATAAGATCTGCAGAAACCAAGCTTGTCAGCAGCTGTTCCACAAACTCAGACTCAAATTCAGATTTCAATTAGATCAACCTCATTTATACTACAGCAGACAATATTTATAACCCTATTTTTAGCTATACTTCATTTAAGTTAAAACTGACAAACCACAGTTCTCTTTTCTAAGACTGAAGCTATCAACCTCAGGCTCACAGCAGGAAGCATGAATTTATTCATAAAACCATTAAACAGTCAGTCATACATTTAAGCCAGCATTCAAAGCAAAAAGCATTCAGAGACAGAACTCAGAGCCAATTACCTTGACGCAAGAGGTTTGCCTGATGCTCATGATAAGCATCTTCCATCTCACTTTCAAGTTTGTCCTTGGCATCTTTCATGTTTTTCGCCACTTGTTCTCTCTGCTGCTTTTCCATTTCATCTAAAGATTTCCACCTCTGGGAATATTCAAATTCAAAACTGCCAGGCTGAGCAAAACGGGGAGGAGTCTCTCTTTCCCTGCAGAAAGAAGAGACTCGGTCAGGCTGCGTAAGCCTGGAAACTGAAGGTCAATAAAAGACCACAGGCGGAACAACCGAAGTAGTAGGGAACATCAGAAAACCTCAGCACATCAAACTGCTACCTCAATGATGTAATATAAAGTTTGTTTCGACATAACGATGAAAACAGCATCTTAGGGATTTAAAGAATAGCATTTAGTCCACAGACTACCAAAGGCAAATGAGGAGACTCCTGCACTATATCGCATCCAAGCAAATCTTTCTGCTTCCAGTTCCACTGCCTGTTTATCCTGTTCTTAACTTCCTCCTCGAAACACTCCACCACTGCCAGCTGCAAAACCCTCAAAGACAAGACCTTTGCATAGAGAGCTGTGCAGAACACCTGAATATGGAGATGGAGTTTTCATCGCCAACTCACTGGTTAAAGAACTGTCATATCTGTTTTAACTTAAATAGTCCTCAAAACCTGACATCTCATTCTGTCAAATGAAGTAACCAGAGCTAAAAATTCAGTAATTAATGCAACAAAACTAGAGACATTTAAGATCTTTTCATACATTAGCAATTTAAAATACTTTGAGATTCCAGGAAAAACACTGATCTGCACTGTTTTCAAAGACATCGTTGCTAAGCTGTTTATAGCTTTTGATCCTAACAAGCCATTTTGAACACACATTTCAAAACCCACAGGATCTTCCCTCTCCACTCCCTTTGGCCATCTGAAAAACACATTTCCATAATAAACAGGCTTACTACAAAAGCCTTAACCTAACGTTACTACTTAAGGAAAGACTCAGCCACCACTGCATTTTTTATGTGCAATAGAGCCTGGTAAGGCAAATCCACAGGGAACTTTATTAGTTATGAAACAAATGAAAATTTTAGTTTATTACTTCAAGTAATAAACAATTTATTGTTCCCTTTGATATCAACATGCTATGTGCCTTAAATAAAATGACAATTTTCAACAACAGTATGAGCAAACAGCTGAGGTCTGATTTAAGAGCTGTGCAGGTACCCTTACCATAAAAATATTAAAAGGCTGATATTTACACACTGTTTGTGATATTCAAAGGCAGATTTGAGAAACTGCTAACTCCTTCAGAGCCTGGGATCACACTACGTTATCTATACACCGCTTATAACAAAAAATAGTGCCTACTTTTGATACATTGGATTCTTCTGAGCAAGCTTTTCTGGAAGACCATCTTCATCATCCAGTTGTTCCAGTGGTTCCACAATAACCGGCCTAGGAGTGCTGAATACAAAATACGTATTTTACATTTCCATAGCAATCTCCACTCCGAAAAGCTAGAAACAACTGACAACACTATGCAGCTTAAAACTAAAAACCCTAAGAAGCCAAACACTTACGTTGTCAACAAAAACACTCCTTCAGTACACCGTTCAAATGCTTTGCGAGCAGCTGGCTTTGATGCAAATTCAACAATGCCTTTTCCTGTTGATCTACCTCGATCATCTACAATCACAACAGCTCTTTCCACTGGACCGAACTGGGAAAACGCTTCCTCGAGTAACTCGTTGGAGACATAAGGTGACAGGTTACGCACTGAAAGAGCAGCAGCATGTGTGGCAAACCGAACACGAAGCTGTCGACCCCGCATAGGGGTATCATCCAATTCTGCCTTTGCGATTTCTGCAAGAGCTCTGGATTCCTGAGGGAAGTTTAAGACCCGGTTTTAGAATATCACGTTACAAATTACTATTTCGGGAGAATTTTAAGGAGCTGGGCGTATAATACGAAAGCCTACCAGTTTAATGAATCCAAAGCCTTTCCCTTTGTTGATAAAAACCTCTCCCGGCTCCCCATACTTGGCAAACAACCTCTTAAAGTCTTCATCCGTTATATCGGCAGGCAAATTCCCCACAAACAAACGGCAGCGCTGTGTATAGGTCTTCTCCCCGGGCCGCCTCAGCAGCGAGAGATTCGCTTTAAAACCCTACGAAGAAGCAAAGCGTTTCGAGCCAGCCCTGCGTGACCGCGGCCCCCCAGCTCCCCAGCCATCGGGGCGGGCCGACCCGGCCCCGCGCTGCCCCCGAAGCCCCTCAGGGGCCCGCTCCCCGCGGCCCGGCGCCCCCCGGTCCCGCTGCGCCCCCCGGCCCCGCGCTCCTCCCCTCAAAATGGCGGCCGCGGCGCGCGGGGCCCCCATGGCGGCCGCCGCCATCTTGTGGCTCGGGGAGGGGGGGAGGGCGCCATGACTCACCTCGTCCGAAAGCTTCTCGCCTCCGCCGCCTCCGGCCGGGCCCTGCTGCGACGAAAGGCTCTGCTGTCCCTGGTGCTGCTGCCCGCGGCCCCGCGGTTCTCCGCCCGGCCCGCCGCGATGGCCCGGCCCGCCTTTATGCGGCCCGCCCGGCCCTTGTTGGGGCCCGCCCGGCCCTTTGGGCCCGCCGCCGGGCGACTGTCCTTGCCCTTTCTTAGGGCCTCCGGCCGGCGTGGGGCTAGGGCTCGGCTTGGGCTGCGGCTGAGGCTGCCCCCCGGGGCCGGGGGGAGCCGAGGCAGGCGCGGAGCCCTGAGCCTGCTGCTGCGGCGGCTGCCCCGCGGGCAGAGCGGCCGGCGGAGGCGCCCCAGGGCCGGGCTGGCTGCCGGCGGGCCCCGCCGTGGTGGAGGAGGACGAAGAGGACGAAGGCGGCGGAGCCGAGGTCGACGCGGGTGGCTTCGGCGGTTCGGGCTTCGGGCCGCCGCCCGGCGGGCCGCCCGGGCCCTGCGGGCCGCCCCCCATAGGCCCGCGGTTCTGGCCCATCCCCATGCCGGGCGGCGGGGAGCGGAAATCGTGGTTGGGGCCGCCGCGGCCACCGCCGCCGCCTCGCCGGTGGAAGCCGCCGCCGCCGCCGCCACGGCTACGGAACCGATCCCGCGACATGGTGGTGGAGGACGAGGAAGAGGAGAGGCGCCCCGGCTGCTGCTCCTCAGAGCCCGCTGCGCAAAATGGCGGCGAGCTAAACGGCCTCGCCGCCGCCTTTGTCCGCCTCTAATATACCTTCCCCGCCCCCGGAAACCGCCCCCTAGCCCCGATAGCCAATCGCCCGCCGCGGCGGAGAAGACCGATAGGCCGAATAGCCAATCGCGTGCCCCTCTTCCCCTAACTCTTTGATCTTATTGGTAAAGAACCTGCCCTCGGCCGATTGGTTCATTTGACCGCCGACATGGAGACAGGATGATCCGTTAACCTCCCGCGTGCTGATTGGGCAGTTTGAGCGGCGGGAGGCGAGCTTAGGGAGGAAGCGCGGCTTCTGATTGGCTGCCCGCGGAGTCAATCGGGCGCGAAGCCGCCGGGGCAGCGGGGCCTGGGCAACCCCGGGGGGTCTGGCCTCGCCTAAGCAGCCCCACGGCAGGAGAGCGGGGCCTTGAGGTGTTCTTGGAACAGCAGCCGCAGGCTTTAGCTGAGAGAAAAAATAATAAAATAAAAATAAAATAAAAATAATAAAATAAAGTAAAAATAATAAAATAAATAAAAATAATAAAATAAAAATAATAAAATAATAAAATAAATAAAATGTCTGTGTGTCAGCTCTTTTTTTTAAAGTACTTCTGGCTCCTTTCAGCTCGGCTGGCGCCTTTCACTCCTCCTTTGGAAGCACATTTGCCATACAAGTTTCTGTTTGTTCGTTGGAGGCTGGCGGCGTTGTACAACTCCGGTCGGGAGGTCGCGGCTGCGAGTGCTTTCACCCAATTTTGTTTGAAAAAACTAACAGGGATGTAGCATAAATGAATATTTCAACTGATTAAAGCCACTGCGATTTGCAAGCGCCTTGCAAACAAAGGACACGGCTCTGTGCTTATCACCTTTGCTGATAAGAAAGTGGATGTCGATTCCCCCAAATTTACACCAATGTAACCCCCTTCTTTCAGTGGTATACGTGACTGTGATTTCTGAGTAGAAAAACAAAGATGCTGTTAAAAGAGTAGCAGTTATGGGGACAAAATTACACATTCTAATATAGAAAACAGGCCTAAAGTACTTTCCATGTATTTAGCATCATTGGTTTCAGTGGTGTTGCACTGGAGACGCATTTAGTGTGCTAATGATAGAACAAAGTGACATTTTCAACAAAGGTTTTCATCCATCCAGGCTCCCAGGCTCCCACTGATGTTTCACATTCAGTTTCAGATCACAATAAACAAACTTTATGTGAAGCCCAAGCGAAAGCCACATGCTTGCCTTATGTGGACAGAAACTGTAACTGTTGTTGTGATAAAATATTATCAATCTATCTCAAAAATATTTGTGAAGCCCTGGGCAAAGGCAGACTTCATTACTTCAAACAAAATGAATTTCCCTGTGGCTTTAAAGTTTTAAAATAAAAAATTAGCTAGAGATCCATCCTTTCCCCAAATTAGCATTACACCAGCTTTATGATTGTAGCCACTTCCAACTGCAGCAGAAAGAAAGCCCCAAGTTCTGTTCTAAAATGGATTCTCCCTGCGATGTCAGCCCCGCAGGACGAGCAGTAAACGCTTCCACCACGAGGTGTCTCAGAGGTTAAAGCGCTGGAAGAAGAAACTGGGGACTGGCTCCTACTGCACAAAAACTGGCATGGCCTCCTTGCAACACTTGGTTTCTGTTCAGAAAGCAACAAAAATATAGAGTATAAAAGAGTTGTTTTCACCTTTGTTGTGTCCTAAGAACAAGTGAACTATATTTTAGGGAGCTATTCATTTTTATCAACCTTTGAAAGAAATAGGGAGTATAATTCCAGTCCTTGACCTGTACAGATATGGACTACTCATCTGTAGTCTACAAAGTAGCTTTGAACTTTCATGTTTCTAGTAGCAGCCAGGATATGAGTACCTGTTTTTGTAACACTGTAACTGCAATGTGAATATTTACCCTGGCACTGAAATCAAAGAAACATCAATATAGGTCTTAAAATAAAAATGGCTTCTGCTAACAATCACCTGATTTTGTAAATATTCACACTAGGCAGCTTGCTGTTCTAATATAAAAACAAACTCCGAGGATGTTATCCGCAGTATGTCCCACTCCAAATAAACATTGTGCCTGAGACTGGAAACTCATCAGGAAAACTTCAGTGGTCTGCAGCTGAAGAGAGAGAAAGACCTGTGGCAGGCTTTGGAAGAAATATTTGAAGGAAGGGATGAGGCTGACACGGAGGTCTGAAGTTGGTACCCATCAAGCAAAGGGTAATCTTTAGGTAAGAAATGCAGGGATGTCAGCAGGTAGTTCGTTTAGATAATTTTTCCCTAAACCATTTCCTCCTCCTATAAACATAAACAAAAAACTGACACGAAGAAATCTGCTTTATCTCTGTATTATTAATTGTGGGAGGGAAGAGCTGCATGTGCCCAACCTTCTAAGTAAGAATAATTACCCCATGGGGTTCTGTTTCCCATCTATAAGTGGTAGATTTGCACTAGTCACAGTAATGTACACCACCAAAAGAAGCAATTAAATGTTGTGAGCAGATGCTGTGTCTGCATTCCCTGGGCATTCCCTGGGTATTTTTGATCTAGGAGGAAAGTTTAATGGCTGTTTGCAAAAATTTGAGTAGTATCACTGAACTAGAGATGCTCAGCAATTAAAAAAATAATAATAATAATGCAGCAAAAGACAGGAGCAGACAGAGAGATCACAGCAATGAGACACCCAGAAATTCGGAGCCTGCTAAAGGCTCTGCTAGTCAAGTCTGCGGTGCTTTCTGATAAACCTGTCTGGAACAGCAGGGATTTCTGCAGAACGGTTTCATTATTCCAGGGCTCAACAGTTTCATGAATAACACCGTCACCTTTAAAGAATAAAGGAGAAAGTAAAACGCCTACAGCAACCTCTGGTGCATAAAGCTCGGAGAGGGGATGAAAGGAGTGGCTAATAGCTGCAGTAGCCATTCAGCCCCACAGCAGAATGCTCAGCAACTTTCCTGTGGCACTTGATGAGGAGAGTTCTCTCCCTCCCTCCTCCACTGTTTTCACTCCCTGCTTGAGTACTGATTAAATCTGCTCTCCAAGAGGTTTTTCCTGTACACTATGACAAATACGCCCGCAGGCCATTTTTTAACCCAGATGAGTGAAAGTAATGCAGGGCCAGATAAGAGATTACAGCCATAGTAAAACAAATGCAGACAACGACTGCAAGGGTTGATTGTTTTTGCACAGTAACATCACTGATTTCATTGGATATAATCTTGATTTATAGTGGAATAAATGTGATCTGAATCAGGTTGAAGAGTCTACAGAAAAGATAACATAGGATCTGCAGGGAAGTCTGCTGTCTGACCTCTACAGGCACCCACAGTTCACAGTTCTGCTGGAGACGGTGTTCTCTCAACCTGAAAGGGTTAAAGTTCAGGATTTTCCGCTTCTAATGTCTCAGAACTAATTAAAATTCCTGAAATGTCTTCAGTAGCAGAAGTTGTGAGTCCTCTATCAAAATCCAAACTAGCATCAAAGTCACATAAATGAGGTCTTCTGCAAAAGAAACATTCAGTACACCCATGAGAAAGTGCATGAGGAACTTTGCCTCTTTTCCCTTTCCCTTTCCTCTTTTCCTCTCCCTTCCTTTCACCTTTCACTCTTCTCCCCACTCTTCTTCCCACGATGGGCAATGTAGCCGTTGTGGGAGGTCGCAGGGGAATCTCTAGCATGTTTACCATTACTTTGCAGCGTTTAGCAGATCCGAGAAATTCCTTCTCTCCTCAACAGTGTTATGTGTTCCAGTTTCTGTGAGAGATGGTTTGGCTGGTGAGACTGGATGGGTAAGACAAGCGCAGGGCCTGAAAAAAGAACCATGAATCCATCACTGAACCCAAGAAGGAAACATTATACGCTGCTATTATAACCTAAGAAGCAAGCACGGCTATTTAATATTCATAATCACGCAGTTCCCACTGCCATTGTATGTGACCACCTCACTACCTTCCACATTTTTAACGTAATTCCCTGAATTAAAAATAGGGAGCTCCAAGATTGGGAAGTCCTGTCTGAGACCACACAGTCCGTAAGAAGGCAAAAAGAGGATTCTGGGGTCTCAGGCACTGGCGCAACTGGGCTTTCCCTCCCCTGGCTGCGTGTTTTCTCCTCTCTCAGCAGTAGCTGTGTTCTGCCAGTGGCCAGAGTAATGTTTGCACACATTGTGCATGTCTGCTGAAGGCACACTTGAGCATGCCAAGTGTGTCTTCCACCAGGCTCCAAGAGTGGAGTCAGTTGGAGTTCAGGATGCTTACTGGCTTGCAGGAAGCACTCAGCAGAGCTGTATGACACAGCAATCGCTCCGTACATCTCCTGGAGCTTCGAAGAGACACAAGATATGCATAACTCACATTTATCCTGCTGCCATGCATTAACAACTTCCTTGTCTTCTGTTAACATAATTTAAAGGTTTGTTGCTGACAGTAAGTGTGAGACAAGAATGGGAGGTTAAAGATAATCCCATTCCTCGTTCCCATGTACCAAGAGATGGGCTCATGAAAAATCCATACATCAGCTCGGCAAAAATCCCAGCAGCTCCAGTGTGCAGTTTTGGTTAATGTTTGCCTAGGCAAAGAACATCAATGGGGCAGGAAAAGTGAGTAGACACCTGTGGCATTTAATCTGACTGCCGTGACTTTCTGAAAGATTTAAAGACCGGCAATGTCTTTTCTATTTTTTTTAATCCGCTGTTATTTCTAAAACATAAACAAAAGAGGGAACATTGGAAACACACAGCAAAGATAACCACAAGAGAACAAACAACCTCTCTTTTTATTTTTATTTTTATTTTTATTTTTATTTTATTTTTATTTTTTTCCGTAGCATGAAAATGAAAATGGTAGAAGTATTAAAATAAAGAGCTTTACGCTGTGTTTGGGAAAGGTCACGTAGTCGCAGCGGCATTTCTAAGTGGGCACTCCTACGCAACTTTCAATAAAGAATCAAGAAAAGGTCTCCAAACAACAGAACTGGCCCAAACCTCCGTAGTTTATTCATGTCAAATTTCAGTAGCTCTCAGAAGGCAAAGATAAAATGAGCTTTGCTGTAACACCAACATAGTAGACTTCCCAGAGAATTACAGGTCTGACAACGTGACACCTATCCCAGGCAAAACTTGTGACCTTGAGCACATTTAGATCTTGCAAAAATCTAACATTTCACTTTTATTTTTTTTTATTTTATTTTTTTAGGATTAGCTTTGGTATCTTATTAAGGCAAATAGTACCCACTACACATCATCACACCACAATGCCTATCAGAGCAGCCTGAAACAAGGCTGAGCTCCTTCTAACCTCAGCCTTTATTGCTCTGGACGCTGGGACACGACGGTGGGTTGCCAACACTAACTCATCCACTGCTGACCAAAGGAACACAGGGCTGTGCTGCAGGAAGGACGTTTATGTGGGGTGGGAGGTTACATTTTCAGCAAGGAGAGAACAGCAGATGAAAAATAAATACATAAATAAAGACACAAAAGCAAAGACAAAAAAAAGCCAAGAAAACCTTGGTATGTCCTCTCATGCCTTGACACAAGAATGTGTTATGAACCTGCTACTGTGAACTTCATTGGAAAACCTTCCCCATAAATTTACACTGGTAGCATAACCAAGGCCTGAACCTGGAGAGGAGTGAATGCCCACGTAAGAATACTTACTGCCACGAAGATGAGTTTTTTGTTTGCTCTCTGTACAACCCTCCTGTGAGTGCTATGGATGAGCTGCATCAATGCCTCGAGGATGTTCCTAGCTCCTAGTTCTATACAGTTAAATAAGAAGCCCAGCCCTCTTCTCCCTCTGCACTTTGTATGTCTGCCATACTTCTTTACAACAGAGCACCCAGCGCAAAATCACCTTCAAAAACTACCGCAAGAGCAGTGAGTAGTGGATGGCATCCTGACAATTCTTAAGGCTACGGAGTAAAAAGGATGGGGAGTCTGGCACAGAGCAGCATCAGCTGTTTATAGTACAGAAATAGCTGTAAAAGTCTAGCTACCAGATTTGCACATGTTGGTCACTATCTATTTAAATATTTCATGATGTATGCAATTCAGTTTCTTCATCATTGTGGACTGGGTGATTTTAGAAACCCAGCGTATTTATGACTACCTAAATTCTTGGCGTAATTTCGCATTTCTGTGGGGCTGCAGAGCGGCAATGAATGAAAACGATTTCCTCCGTATTTACAACCAGATTCACTTAGGGGACCTGAGAACTGCCGCGGACGGTGTGCGAAAGCTGACGTCTGGCATGTTTGAAAACAGACGCCTGTATTATTTAGACTTTAAAAGAAGATGCAGAATGGATTTATAATGATGGTAATTAGAATAAAAGCATGATTGCACTGAACTTAAGCTCTGGTCCAAATTTCATACACACCCACAGATTCATCCAAATAGGAATTAACTTCATAATGAATACTGGATCATTCCCATTACAAAAAAGACACTATTAATTATTGATGATGCTCGTCTCTCCGCCGAGCTGTTTACGTCTTTTCACCCTCCAGTTCACAGAGAGCTTTGGATAATGCGGCACGTACAAATCAAATCCCGGGGAGATGTGTAAGCAGCCACTCCATGCTCGTCCTGCCCGCACACGGGAAGGCCCTGCCACTGCACGTTCTTACCAAGCAAAATGCAGAGGGGCATTTGTTCGCACGAGGGGAGCTAGAATTTTCTCTTTCGAGTTCAGCTTCCTCCTTTCATCCCACCCACCATCAGACACTTCCTGACATTTCTCCTGCAGGCAGAGTAAGGCAACTGCCTTTTTTTTTCTTTCTTTCTTTCTTTTTTTTTTCAGCAGCTGCTCCTCCAGTAATCTGTGGGTGGTGGGGGAAGGGGACGTTATCTCAACAGCAAACACAGCCGAGCAAGTCTGGGACGTGAGGGAGAGCTTCAGGATGAAAATAGGCCTCTGCCACCCCTCCCGTGTTCGTGTATCTATGACTAAGCACTCTGAATGCGTTGCTGTTTAAAACTTGCCTTCTCTCTGTCCTTGATCTTTGTTGTTTCCAAGCCTCTAGACCCCCTTTGTCCTCGCAGCCTCGGGGGATCTCACTGTGCAGGCCCCTGACATCACCAGCGCCATGGAAATGCAAATCCTGCTTGGCCTCATGCACCCGGGGCGCTGGGGGACACAGCCAGGGCACCCTGGAGGCAAACCCACCCGGAGCACTGCTCCCCTTGGGCACCCAGAGGAAAATCCACCAGTTATTAATTTCCTCTGCAATATCCCCTGGTTTTGCTCGGGTGATTGCAGCCCTGCCTTGGAAGCTGCTCGTGTCTGCGGCGGTGCCATCCAAAACCAAGCGGTTTTGGCAGTTCTGCTCATCTCCGGGACAGAAAAGGGTGCCGGCAGCTCAGCCTCCAGAGCTGGCACCGCTGGGTGGGTGCCTCCAGGCTGAGGGCAGAGTGTGCCATGCACACAGCTGCCAGCCCTGGGGTCCCTCACCCGGGGCCGACTTTGAACCCCGTTCCCCAGCATTGCTTCCTCGGAGCTCCAGGCAGCCTCCTCTGGTTGCGGACGGAGATTTAGGGAAGCCGTTGCTTTCTGTCCTAGCACTGCCTCCTGCTTCTCTTCACGTTTGATGCAGAGTTGGCCTCTCGTTCCCTCTGGTCTCCGTCCCTCCCAATACTATACACAAAGACGTGCCCAAAGCAACGTGTTTCAACTCCAAGGCCTCCTGCTCTTCAACTTTCCTGTTCCCTCAGTCCTCCAAATTCTGCTTCCTCAGCCTCCCGGTCACTGCTGTCCCTGCTCTCAGGTCATCCCGTCCCACAGCCACACAGCGCTGTGTTGCTTCAAGCGCTGTCCATTCTTACAGCAATCCTCCATGTGCTTTCAAGCCTCTTCCTGACCCCAAACGTGGGTGCAACACGTGCACCAGCCATGTTTCTCAGCCCACCCTACAAAGCCTGCCCTGTTAGGATACTCACTGAGCTGACCGAGAAGGAAACAAGATTTTCCATCATTAGCCTTTGTGTCTGGCCAAAAGCATGCAGCAGCACTCGGAGCACCTGCAATTCTCTGAAGACAACCTGAGCTCGCATGGAGGGAGTGTCTCGATCGTAATATGTAGGGCTGGCAGGTTTTCTGGGTGATCTATATTCAGCTGTCCGTGCCCGCGGGTATGTGGAAAGATCATTCATCCAGTTCATTGAACTGCAGCCTGCATGTGAAAGGAGTGCCATGGTTTCTTTTTGAAATGTCACTGTTTTAAAGACAAATAGTCTCACGCAGAATTGTACAGCAGATTATAATACGGGCACTCCGGGGGTAAATTAAAAAGCAATTCAGAAACAATACACTGTGGAAAAATCTTATCTTTTCCCTGTCTTATCCGGGCATTTATCTGGGTCTGTTCTACACTAGTCATCACCGCATTATCTACATATTATGCAGTGTCTTTTTTAGCCACATTAATACATACACAGCTCATTTAGAGTCAAAATTAAGTCAGGTCTGAACAAGCTGGAAAGCATGCTGCAGTAGTTCAAGTGCCCAATTCAAAGGCCTGAGATACGCCTACACAGCATACGTACCACTGACGAGAGAGTTTTAAACGCTCCCTGCTTATTGTCACCCTCTCGTCTGTCCACAGCATCAGTTTAAGCAAACCTTCCAGCAGGCATGGATTTCAATAGCATCTGGTTTTATTATGCTCCATGTTAACGGCAGGATCTGTTTTTAACAACAGATTTTGTTTAGCGGCCTGAAAGCATTGTCAGTTGAATATGGAAAACTCCAAATATTTCCATCAGCTCCCTAATTTACTTCTGAGAGGCATGCAATGAAATAAAGATGTCACGTTAGCAAATTATGTAAAATGTTCATTTTATAAAACACTATAGAAATTTAAAATGCAGCCCAAAGAAATTATAATAATAGCTTTGTCGAATCTTCTGATGTTACTGGAAGTCCCACGGTACTTGAGGCTACTTTGAATGCCTGAGCTTTTGGAGCTGTGCTTACATGAAAATAAATGTTTAGTTAAAACAAACAAACAAATAAACACGCATACAACTTCTTCCCTCCCTCCCCCTGCCACTTCCTAAAGTTAATCCTGAAAATGTGCGGGCACGCACTATAACGTCTCAGAAATCAGAGGTCAGAAGGAAAAAAACAAGTTTGTTATTCTTAAACTCTTAATTCGTAAACTAATCTCATCTTTTAAGGTCTTTCTCCTGACTTCTGAATACTTGGATTTTTCAACATCGTTACAAATTGTTTAGATCATTTATAAATATTTGTATTCTAACTGGGTTCTTGCCTTTTTTCCCTTTGTCTTTGTATTTTCTGCCATTTTTAGAAGATCCCTTTCAAAAATAGGTGCATTTTCAGTGTTTAGATCATCTACACACGTACAACACATCTGTGCTGCTACGCACATGCTTTGAGAAATCTGTGCATGTTCAATATGTCGCCGATGGAAAATTGGTATGTGGCAGCCCAGTACTTCGAATTTCTAGCTGTTTGAGAATCAAAACTAAGGAAAATATTGCCATATAAAAATCTTTGATTGCTACTATATTTGTGCACGTTAAATTGATTAAAATATTCATTCTTTTCATCTGCAGCTATCTAAGGTAATAGATAATATTATAAAATTAATAAATGTAATTTTTGAGCAATTACTTAATTTCACATGAAGCTCACAGTTTACCTGTGGCATCCTCTGACATACAGAATCCCAAATTCCTTAAGGAATCTCACAAAACGACTTATCAACTAGAGTTACTTCCTATCTGAGGATGTGAAAAGTGTTATTACAACTTATTAAATTATTACTTTCATTAATTATTTCACTGCCATTGGAATGCTGCCACTTCTAAAGAAAGACTTGACAGGATCTCCTAAATGAATCCTAATACAATGTATCTAACATTTTAGGCCAGATGAAGGACAGTGTTTACATAAGATTCATTCCATTCACCGCTGAAATGCAGCTGCTGCTTAATACCACCCTTTAATTGTGCAAATCAGATAAAGCTAGGAAGTGGAGATTTCTCTTTAAGACAAAGTTTTAATTAGCATTCAGATTATTTAAATAGCAATGAGAAAGGAACACATTGTTCTTATCAACTATTTGTAGGTGCTGGTAATGTTTGACTGTTCACAGTCAACAAAAATGGCAACAATCTGTATCTCACTTGTAATTTCATATTTTTTCATAATAGGCTAATGTCTCGATAACATTTTGAGTGTCTTAAGTATTGGAAAGCATTAAAACGACAGGCAACGTTGCAAAGGTTTAAATATTTAGGCTTTAACCTTGAAAAGTTATATTGATTTTTGAAACCAAAACGTGACCTCTCAGGTATTTCAGGTTAAAGGGATACGCAAATCTTCCTGGGATTACGTCCTCCGAGTTGGTAGAAACAACCCTCACATGAACTTTTGATTGATGCCAGATGAGGAGAAATGCGGTCAAACATAAAACATCCATTCCAACATTAAAAGCATGTCTGGTTTACAGTTGTACCAACAAATGTTAAATTAACTAAAAAATTACATAATTTTTTTCATGAGTGATAAAGTAGAGGCACAATAAATAAAAAACAGGTCTGTCTATATTTGTAGGCTGATTCCAATGAAGTGAAAAAAACAAACGTCCTGCAAATAGTCCATGCAGTTTTCAAAAGCGCCGTGCAGGCGTTTCAGCACAGGAAGGAAGAGCTCTAGACTCCACAGCAGTACAAAATTAAGAGTGAACCGACGTGGGTTCAGAGGCACGTTACATCCTCTCGCTGCAGTTGGCTTGTGATGCACTACTGTTGTAAAATTACGCTTTGTAGCGTGTGGAGCATCCTGCCCAGCGAACAAATAGAGTCCTAGAATCAGTAAGGTTGGAAAACACCTCCAAGATCATCTGGTCCAACCATCACCCTACCACAAATGTCACCCACTAACCCCTCTACCCAAGCACCACGTCCAACCTTGAACACGGTGACTCCACCACCTCCCTGGGCAACCCGTCCCAACGCCTGACCGCTCTTTCTGAGAAGAAATGTCTCCTCATTTCCAACCTGAACCTCCCCTGGCACAACTTGAGGCCATTCCCTCTGGTCCTATCACTAGTTATCTATGATAATAGATAAAATACATACGCTCTCCAACAGGAAGGCCGCAGGTCCAAACCGCCAACCTCTGGAGCGCTCCATAAAGGGAGGTGTGGGGATGGATCCTGCTTCACCCTGCACCGCGGGACTGATCCCCACATCCTCATGGTGCCCAGAGGCTTGGGTGGCGGGCGGCGGGTGGGTGCTGAGTGCTGCTCTGAGGGGGGAAGGACACGTTGTGACTGGAAATGTCAGGGACCTCGAGCTTTGGCGAGGTGAGAGGTGAGGCTGGGTGAGGTGAGGTTGGGTGAGGTGAGGCCAAGTGTGGTGAGGTGAGGCTAGGTGACACGAGGCCAGGTGAAGGGACACCAAGCGATTCCAGGTGACACAAGCAGGTGAAGTGCCACCGAGCGAGGTGAGGTAAATCTAGGTGACGCGAGGCCAGGCGGCCATGCCACAACCTCACGTGCCACTTGGCCACCATGGTGCCGGTCGAAGCCCTCCAACACTTGCCCAGCTGCCCAGCTGGGCCCTCACCTCCCCATGCCCTTCCCCACCTCAGGTCCCCATTCCCCTCCCCCATCCCCCCCCCATCGTCCCCCTCATCCCTGGGGCCCCCCCCCCCCCCCCAACGCGCGTGCGCGGGGCTGCCCCGTGGAGGCGGGCCCGGGCGGGGGCGCGCAGGCGCGCGGCGCATGCGCGCTGTGGCCCCGCGCTGGGCTGGGCGGCGCAGCTGGCAGCGGGCTCGCGGCCTGGCGGCTCCGACCCCCCCCTCCTCCCCCTTCCCCTCCTCCTCCTCCTCCCTGAGGAGCCGCCGGGACCCCCCCCTCCAGCCCACGGCAACGGCTCGGGGCCGGCCCCGGCACCCCGCGGAGCCTCCCCCCCTGAGAAGAGGGGAAGGGGGGGGGGGGGGGAGACACGAGGGGCTGAAAGGGAGCGAGGAGCCCCCCCCGGGCGGGGCCAGCGGGGGGGGGGGGTCGCGACATGGCGGAGGCCAAGGAGGAAGGGCCCGGCCCCTGCGCCAGGGTGAGTGAGGGGCGTCAGGGGAGGACACGGGTGGGGGGCTGAGGGGTGCTGTCCAGCGCCCTGACGGGAGGGCTCGGCAGGTGGGGGGCTGGGGTTTGGGGTCCCCCCCGGCTTGGGGACGGTGGGCACAGCGAGGGGGTTCGTCCCTCCGGGCCTCCGATGCGGCTGCCCCAAGGTTCGTGCAGTTTCCTCGCAGTTGTCACCTCAGGAGAGCGTGTAGGCATCGTTTCGATCAGCATCTTGGCGTCGTTGAGCTAATAAACTTAACGTCTGACGAGGATCTGTCATAAACTTAATGGTAACGAGGATCTGTCATCGCCAGCCGGCCGGCCGACTTGTTCAAACCACAGTGTTCTTGGTGCTTTTTGTCGATGTATTTCACCCATCCATGTCAAACCATAGCGCGCCGTCAAGATGGCAGTTCCATCCAGTGGTTAGGTACGCGGACGGCAAGCATCGCGGACTGCAAGCATCTCAGCACCGTGAGTGGTGCTGGTCCTGAGACCTGGTCCTTCGTTGTCGCGGTTTGGTCTGTAAGTATAGCGGACGTCTGACTCAGCTTGAAGAAATACCTCATCCTTTAAACAAGTGGAAGGTTCTTTATTGCCCATGACTAGTAGCCCGTGAAGCAACCGAGGGAAAATAACTGTCTAAGCAGTGCTCGCGGTAGTCTTGCAACAAGTGAAGGCCAACTTCATGCACACATTGTAACTGTTGATTGAGAACTTTCTGATAGAAATGAGGTCATTGCTAGTGACTTCAATTTGTATGGAAGGGTCTTTAGGCTACTACAAGTCTCTGAGCTGTCCATAACCCTTTCCCAAAGATGAAGAAGTTTTCCCATTCTCTAGCCTTGCAAAAGGCAAGAACACTGTCTAAAGTTCCCCATTCCTATGTTTGAGAAGAGTTGCTCACTGAATTTATTGTAGGGAACGCGAAACTTGTGATCGCAGTGAAACTAATTGTTGCTAAGCAGAACGTTTGACCTTCCAGGGTACAATTGAAGGAGTTACACAGACACTTGGCTACGCTGCAGTCATGGAAGCGAACTTCACAGCTGAACTGTCTTAAAGCCGTGTCTTTCACCAATTGCACTTGTTCATGAGCAAACTCAAAGAATTTTGTAGGATTGCTCACAAGAACTACGTATCACTGGAGGATCAAGATTTTGGCTGTCTGCAAGAAGTTTAAAGGGAAGTAGCTGGATGTAAGACAGTAACTTCAGAAATCTCAAATAAAATTTCATTCCCAATAGTTGAGATGTTAGTGGACTAAAGAGAAACTTTTATACCATGACGACAGTCAAGCATTGGAACAGGTTGTTTGGAGAGGTTATGCAGTCTCCGTCTTAGCATCTAGTGGTCTCATCGTCCCCATTGCCTTGATACGCTCGTCTTACCTGTTGACAAGTCACCTGGCATTGCCCAATGGAAAAAAAATACCTTTTTTCCTTCTTAAGTTTGCCAACTGTCAGCTAAGAAATACCAAAGAAAAGCACCTTTGAGTCAGTGTCGTCTTCACTGGTCTCAGGAAAAACTGGTTTTGTGTTGGTTAGATAACCATCTGCTAAGTAGTAAGTCCCAAAATCTCCATCCATTGTTACTCCACGTGTCCCTGTGGGCATTACGGAAAACCTCTTGCGTGCTGTTGGCACTGACACCATTCTGGGTTCCTGCAAAAGCAGAGACTGTGCGTGGTAAAATTTACAGATGATCGAGGAAGGCAAATAAGTAGGGAACAGTTTGCCAATCTAGCCTGAAGGAAAAGACCTTTCTGGTCCCAAGTTTGACAGCAAGGTTGATCTGAACTATGCCAGAAAGGCTTCTGTGAGATGTTAATATAAAGAGTAGCACAGATGCACCACATTCTATAGGTGTATAATTTTCAGTCTGAGAGATGAATTTCTTCGTCTCACCCCATCTCAAAACCAGCTTCAGCACTACGATGTTCTTGAGGAACATGGGGAGAAGTGAATCCTTCCAGGCTGCTCAAACGACTGATGGGAACGGCGAAGAATTAGATTAGTATGCTGTACATACAGCGCACTTACATATCTTCCACTAAAACAGTAAGTGATGAGGTCTTGGAAGACCTGCATATCCCATTTCTCTTCCCCTAAGTGATCCAGTTCCCATGCTACAGGCAATTAAGACGACAGACTCCTTCAGATGCTGTGCCCAAGGAATAAGGCGCATTTCTTAAAAAGAAAAATTGTTCTTTTGTATGGGAAAAATAAAGATCGATGTGAAAATTTCGTCAGAGAGGAACTTTGCAAGTGCTGGTGTCCTTTTCAAAATTAAAATCTTTTGCAAAGGTTTTTATTCCAGAAGTGCATGCACTGGGACTGGCGTTTGGTAGAATGCATCGACCAGCAGGTGCCAGCTTTTAGCTCAAGCCAAAGCACTGAGCAACAAACTGAAAAACAAGAGTTTTGCCAGTGTCAGATAGTATCCTTATAAAGTTCTTATGGCTAAATTGCTATTTTAGAGAAGGTTAATTTCTACTTTAACCTAATTTCTAATCTTTAATTTCTAAATCAATTACATGTATAGATAAATATATATTTTATATAACTTGTATTCTAAAGAAAATATATCAGCATATTCAACTTTTTGAATAATATCAAGATTAACTTTGTAAGTTTTTTTAATTAAAACATTTGTGGCACTTCAACTGTAATTAATATGTAATATCGCTGTCTTGAACAGTTTGCATTATGAGTGAAGGACCATTTATTTACAACAATGCTTGGTCAGCGAGGCAGGACAATTTGTGGGGTACAGTACAAGCTGCTGGAATTTGACCCCTGGGCTCTTGGAAGTCAGCTTGGTGTGAACAGGTGAACGCCTGGATGTCTACGTCTTGCAAAAGATTTTAAGTTTCGCATGGATTTATTCAAAGATTGGAGGAGATCTTCTCATTTAGAAGGTTTTGTTACTAGACTACTCTTAAATGGGACAAAGACAGTGAAAACAGATTTGTGCAGCTCTCCGACGATGCTTTGCTGTCATAGTCCTTGAACTTGCCACGTAAAAGAAGCATAAATGATCTCAGTGTTTTACCTTAGGGCTTTTCACAGGGTATAAAATAAGGAAAAATAAGCTGTTGATGCCCACTCGAAGGCCGCTTGCATGGTTGGGATACTGGAAATTAATTATGAAATCACTCCCAACATTCTTAAAGCGGTCATCCCAACTTTTTTTTTAATCTACCGGCTGTTGGATCCCATAATTTCTTCCAGACATTCCCGTTCACGTCAGCTTTTCCATAAATGCCTTGCAGCAAATTTCACGTAGTGAATTCTCCTCGGGGCTTTCTGTCAATGACTAACTCCGTTCAGGTGACTCCCATCATCCATTTTGTAACGGCGTGGCAACTGCATAAAAGCAGCGCTCGCTCCTGCTTTTGCTCATCACATTTATTCTCTGTGATCATCCAGACTCCTCAAAATAAGGTTTCTCCAGCAGAGCATATTTCATCAAGGGCATGTCGGCAGAGCTGCCTGCTCTCCGTGTCTATCATCTTAGCCTGCGTTTTGCCTTGCACGCTTTAATAGGAAAAAAAAAGTCTTTCCACTGGGACAGAAGAGGGAGATGGCTACAGAACACCCACAAGGTTGTTTTTTAAATTAGTTGTCCAGTGGAAAAAGAAAAAAAAAGAGTGAGCAAGACTCAATCTGGGAAAATAAGTCAGGGATAAAAAGAACTCTGTTACTGGAAAGGTCAGGAGAGTGCTTCGTGAACTCTAGGTGTGAGGCCGTGATAAAGTAATCCTTGCACGTTGCTGGTCGCCAGAGCAGTTACGTTATTTGTAGAAGCTCGTGCCAAGCTGAAGCAAAAGTCACATCACAGCTGAGTCTGAAAGAAGTGGAAATCTGCTATCATGAGCTGTGGTTCAGCCATATCGGGGAAAAAGGAGACGGATTTAAGTGTTAAGCTGGCTGCAGATCGGTGCTGACCTCAAGACCTGGAGCAGATGACCTTTGCTGCCACACTCCTTTGCCATAACTCTGACTGTGGAAGTGCTACTCAGAAATGTCATGGGAAATAAAATGTTAGGCTGTACTTTCCTGGACTAAATTTTACTTTTCCAAGCTGATACTGACCCAACTATATTCTATATATCCAACTGTATGTTGATCCGTGCTATATTCGGTCCTTCCTGTGAAGACTGAGGAACAATGCTACGTATCGAGCTTTGGTTACCATATTTGCTGTTTACTTCAGATGCCTGTGCATAATTTTGGAAGTAGTTTGAAGTTCTGAGAGGATTTCTGTAGAAATTATCTGTAGTGTTCTTCTAAAGACGAAACCAAACCGTGCTCGGTGGGTATTGCAATGGCTTAAATTGTTGAATAGTCCTAGACAGAAGAGATCTGCCTGTGAGTTCTTTCTGTCCTCTGACAATACTGTCACTAACTTGGGAATGCTTTGGTAGGAAAGTGTGTTGGGAATCTCAGGATTGTAGAAGTGAGTGTATTTTCCATTGGCAATCTTTGTTTGTAAGCTGGATCCATACAATAGTTAGCTGTGTAGCCTTGCCAAGGTTCTCTGGACTCTCTCTACCATCAGTGAAAGAGATGGGGATCTCGGAAAGTCCCAGCACAGGAGGAATTGCTTCTGGATTGCATCTTCGTTTCCATCCAAAAGAGAGAAAACCTGAACCAGGAGCCTGATCAACTAATGTTTAGTTGTCTGAATTTAGGTGAGAAGAACCTGAGGCAGGAAGCAATCGCAGGAGGTTTGCTGAGAGCTCTGCTCACAGCGTTGGTGTTCCTTCTGCCTGTTTTTACAGGTGTTCAGGCATTTCATTCTGAAGAGCCTTGGCTACCTGTAATAGTGCCTGCCGAGAAGGTGGAACACGCAACTGTGCTGCCTATTGTAAGAGCCACTTCTTCGTAGGAAAAGGAAAAGTAGAAGCCAACCAGGGCAACAGCTACAAATGGGTCTGGAATTGTCCATCTGAAAGAGAAATGCCCATTGTGGTAAGAGCAGGAGAGGAGGAAATCGTAGGACTGGGCAGGAACATGGAAGAGAAGTGGAACAGGCGAAAAAGAAGCCTGAGTTCGGAAGATACTTGGAAGGATAAAGCAGATCACGTTTGCTTTTCTCTCTTTAAGAACTAAAATAATGAAGTAGAGGAAAACTGCAAACACTTAGAGGCTCTCCAGTTCACCACCAATGGTCGTTGTTGGCACCGAACTCTTACAAGAAGGGAAAAGACTTGCAGTACCTAATGCTAGACGAGGTGATTCACCAGTGTGGGCCATTAACATAGAAACCACCCTGGGAAGGAGGGCTGATAATCCCCGCGGTGTTTATCAACAAGCAGAAGGTGCTACATTTGTACAATGTCCTGATTTGCATGCAAAGCCAGCTTGTAGGCTTCTTATTTGAGGGCAGATTATAATGAAAAGCAGATGACTTGGGGTTTAGGTCACTTTCTTTGATTTACGGAGGTGGTTTTTTATTACTAACACAGTAGCCAACAATTCCCATCGTGGTTAATAGTCCCCCTGGGGGCACATTGAGTAGAGGGGTCTTCACTGGGTCCTCTGGTCCTCGCGCCCAGGTTGTTATCCTCGGTGTTTCTTCCTTGTAGCATAAGGACTGGCTTTCCCTTAAAAGATGTGGTGATGGCTCTTGATTAACGAGATACCCAACTTCTAAGTTAAAAGCAATAAGGGGGGCTGTGTACTTTGCAGAACATAATCTTCCAAAGAGCTACGTGCTTTTGAAAGATGTGGCCGAAATGAGTAAGTACACACTCGTCATCTGGGAGGTGCTGTCTGTCTTGTGGGACGGTAAATACACGGCCGAAGTGAAATACTTGCTTTGGAGTAATTACTCACCTGCTACCACAGAAACAGGCGTTGGTATGACGTAGACCCAGGTCTGGTTTTGGAGATTTTTACATCCATGCAACTTTGTGGACAGTTTAGTTTCTCTGGTGTGTGCTGTGAGAAGTAGGGGTTGTCCTCATTTAACGTCGCTCAGAGATTTAGGTTAACCCAGATCCCAGCGCCACTGCTGGTCGTGGGGCGTCTTAACCCGCGGTGGGAAAGCTCAGCACGGAGCTGGGGTGAGGGTTTGAGGAGAGAAATTGTTTTTCAAAGAAAGCCTTTCTTGTGGGTGCCTCGGTTTGGATGCTTGATTTGTGGTGTGTGTGTTAATTTGCAGAGCCCGAGCATCCAGCGGGCTTCAGATCAGCGCGTCATACGTGGTGCCTCTGCAAAAACAGCTGCGAGGCGAGGGCTGGCCGCAGGGAACTGTTTCCCTCTCAAAGATGTGGGGTTTTGGGGAAGGGAGAGGGAGAAGGACTCAAATCTCCCTCTGTTCTTTACAGGTATAGGTAAAAACTTTGATCGTTCAGAAAAGATAAGGTGTTACCAAGTTACGTTCTGTTACTTGGCGGGCTGCTTGGCCCCACATAGGTTGGGAACAGTTTGCAGCTCGGGCGCCTGTGTTTGGGGGAGATGCAGACCGTAAGGTCGACAGAGGCTTTGTTTAGAGTCGGCCCATGAATATTCAGGACTCTCGGGAATCTGAGCGAAGTCTGGGGATAGAAAGGGCCGATGCACTTGTGTGCCCAGCGGCTCCCCATGAGTCCTGGTGATTCATGCAGAATTCGCAAAAACTCAAGCGAAATGTCCGCAGCGCACGCCTGAATGCTGCTTGCTGGAACTTTGTCGTTTGCATGCATGAAACTGAAGTTGCGGAAATTTCCGAGGCGTCAGGAGGTAGGATGCAAAGTAAATCTGCGGCTCTGGAACAGGAAGGTAAGGAGCCACAAGAAACAGAAACATGTCTGCCTTTGTCTTTTTGCATGTATAGAAGCTGCTTTGGGTTTTGCCTTTAAAATACCTACCGCGCTACCTGTCTCCTTACCCTTAGACTAAATCAGTGACTAAAACCCATCTTTTGAAATCCTGAGCGCGGCTCAAATGCCCGCTCGACCCTGAGCACAAACCTTGCAAAATCTGCAAAGTTCCCATCCTCCTGCCTCTGCTCCCGAATTGCGGGCTCAGAGCCGCTCTCTGGCAGCAAAGCCCACGCCGAGCCTCCCGGCACCCCAACGCGGGGCTGCTTTCGGGGTGCCGGAGCCCCGATACCTTGGGTGGTGGCCGGCGAGTGTCCGGCGTGGAGCCGGGGCGGCTAGGGGGCTCTGCAGGCCCGCGCCGAGCGCCCAGCTCTATGGCTCGCCTGACCCCGCCGGGTTCTCTTCCTGCCGCAGCCGTTCTTTTCCTGTAGCAGGTATCTGCAGCAGCCTGGCTCTTTGTTACCCTCTGCTCTTCCCTCCCTAGGTGCCGCGAAGGTATGAATCGCTAGGTCTGTCTGCGTTTCGGCAAAAGCAGCTCCGGGAAAGACCTGCTGCTGAATTCCCCTCTCGTGCCGCACGGTTTTCCCCGCGGGAGAGGTGCAGCGCGGCTGGCTGCCTGCTCGGCATCCCTCCTAGGGGTGTCATGTGGAAAAGGTCAGGGGATGCTTCCTGGGCTCCCCGCACCCGCTTCTAGAAGAGCAATGACAATTTTTAAATCACTTCTTTGAAAAACCTGCATCTTCCTTATCAGTTGGCTGGGTTGTGAAGCTGGGGGGGGTGCTGCAGTGTGTAGTGCAGGGCAGCTGGAAGGACAAGGGATTGAAAAACCTCCGACTATTTAGAATTGCAGTTTCCTTAACGTCTGCTTCCTTTCCACAGTTTGCTTATGGATGCGGTAGAACCTAAGATCAAACTGCAGCAGGCTTGCTAGAAAGATGTGTGCCTATGTCTGTGAAGTTGCTGTGGGTTTGGGTTCTTTCTTACAGACATTATTTGCATACAAAACAAGGCTGGAGCCACAGGCAGCTTCTCCCTTTACGTTGCACACATGCACACAAAAACCATCTATTAATTGTCAGATTTATGGATGCTATGGCAACTTCGAATGCTGTTAAAGAATTGAACAGGTCTGTAGTTATTTCAGACCCTAAGCAGCGTCCTTCTGTCACCCGCTGCAAGCAAGGAAGGGGTTAGCACTGAGTCTGGTATACAATTAAAAAGGAATAGATTGACATAGCGAGTGGAACGTCTCTGTGTAAAAGCAGTGCGTTTTCTGCCTTGAAGAATAGTTAATTGAACAACAACACGCAGCTTCCAGGAATACCTAATTGTTTTGTCATCCTTTTGTGGAGTATTTATTTATTACAGCCAGCCTAGGCAGAGCCTTGCTTTGTGTCCAATGCTAGCTAGTGAGGCAGAGTCACTAAGATACATCTTAAAACATTTAATTTTCCTCCTAGCAAGCTTCAGCTATTCTGTTTTAACCTCTTAGGGAATGCTCACCGCCTTAAAAGCACTAAGTAGCACCGAGTTACTCCCTGGCAAGGTATTACCTGCAGAGATTAAACGAAGGTGTTCTCAAGTATGGTAGTCTTGAGTTTACTTTTAAAGCTGGAGGCGAGTCGTGGGGGCTGTGTTGGGAATTGGAAGCCCTGCGTGCAGTAACCGGAACCTTTCCGTTCTGGCTACTTGCCGTTCTGCAGTTATCCAGGACTTCATGTGGGATATCGAGGTGCCTCTTCTCAGGCCTGGCTCAGATGACCCCTGGGAAATGCCATCTGATGAATCAGTTTCGTGTTTACCTCTGGAGTCCTTTTGTTCCATTTTAATCAGCGAATCTTAAAAAAATGAGCAAGAAGGGAATGAGGAGCGAACGGCGGCCGTGGGAGGAGGAAGTGTGAGGAGTGGAGAGGGGAATTGAGGCAGAGCTGTAATGGAACAACGTGGTAGGGGTGAGTTGGCCGTTATCACTTCTATTTCTGTGTAACCCAAGAGCATAACGCAATGAAAGGCAACTTAAAACTGATCCAAGGTGATATATGTATTTTAGGTACCTCTTTGTTGATACACAAAATTTCCTTCTGATACGGCATTAAACAAGATCGTAAGAGGATTCAGGGTTGGAGCAGGAGCGTATCTAATTGAGAGAATCCCCTACAGTAACTCAGAAAAAATGCGAGCCCATTTCAGGGCATAGTCCAGTTCTGGAATAAGTGATTTATTGGGGATATAAAGAGATTTATCTATGCATAGATACGTAAGTGTCCACACGCGGGCACACAAACTCTTGCTCTGCTTGCCGGTCTTTGGATTTACACCTTGTAGGAGTGCTGATGCTGTTACCATCAGAAGCGAGATGGTGGCTTAGAGGAGATGCTGCCGTTCTGTTTTATAAACGCTTCTAATGTAAGCTGCTGACCACAAACACAAACCTTCCTCTGTATCCTAAAACGTCTTTACGAAGATGATCTTCGAGATCACCTCTTACTTTGGCAGCCCCGCTGAAGGAAGAGGAAAGGCATCCAGCGTAGCGTGGGTTTTTTGGAGGATGACCTTGAGCTTGGGAAACGTCTTGGACTCTTTCCAGCTAGATTGTAAATGTTGTCAGACTTGTTCAAAATATTGATGGTAGCACCTAATGTGCACTTGCAGATGGCCTGCACGTGCTGAGTTGTACCTTGTCGTTTCGTTGAATGAAATCGTTAATTAGAGAGGCCCGGACTGTTGCTCATAAAGCGAATGAGATTGTGGTAGAGCTTGGAATACTTCCCCACAGGTTCACGGCGTCTCGAAAGAGTCAAGGAGCTACTTTGGTATAAGCGTGCTTCAAGAAAAGGCTGATCTAGTGCTTCATCTCAACTTTTCTCATCCCACCAGCAAACTGTCTGAGACTTTCCTGAAGAACAACCAGCGTTACTGCTGGGAAGCAAGAAGAGGATCGGGGAGGATCAGCGTGGAGAAAAGGACCTGCGCTAAACGGTTTTGTGTCCCAAGGCTTCATGCTCTGATGTTATTACCGAACGGCAACAAGTTCCCTTTTCTCTTCTCCTGTAAACACGATACACCGCCGCTCCCTTTGTCCTCAGCACCTGGTATTAGAACTAAGTATATCCAATATTTATGGGGATTAATTTTACACTAGCGTAAACTTAGTGGACTACAAGTGGACTCACAGATCAGTGCTAAACCTGCACCTCCTTGTACACTCCTGGGATCATTTTAGCAGTAACTCAGGCCTCGCAAACCTTCCTGGAAGGTGTTTGCTTTTTTATTCTTCTAGGTAATTGCGATGAACAGACTTGCATCAGTCTTGAGGTCGAGTATAACATTATTTTCTCTTTTGTTTCCGTATTTCACTTTTCCAGCCTCAACTCTCTCTGCTCAGAGGAGCTGAAACGTTTTGGTGCAGTCTCAAACTGTCTTGGTATTCCCAGAGCTGGACACATCCTTGTTTTTCCCTGTGTGTCAAACTGAGCTGAAGGAGCTACCTCTTTGTAGACCTGCAGGTGATATCGGAAGGAGGCCGATGGACTCCTTGCCATCCGATGAATCCCGTGACAATACGTTGTCATCCTTTCCTGGAGCTGACTGCCGCCAAGCTGGTAGTTTCCCATCACAGCCCTGTGGAATCTCCAGTTTATCAGCTTGAGTTCAGTGAAATCGGAGCTCATCCCTCTGCTATCAAATCCCATTACTTTCCTTAAGGTGCCTTAAGGATTGAAGTGTGAGTGGGATCTACCAGGAAAGAAAGCGCAGAGCTGGAGGTGAAGAGAAAGGAGAGCTGACTTAATTGCCGTTATCGTTTAGGCAGAAATGAGGAATGCTAATAAGAGTTGGACATCCGAAAGAGAACTTGAATTATTCTCAGTGCTCACGCTTCTCCAGACATGCTGTCAGCTTTGACATCTGTCAGAGAATGTTTAATGAAAGCAGATGTTTTGTGCAGTGCTCAGTCGTCGTCTGGTTCGGTTATGCTCCTACTGATGCTCGTCTCATTACTGTCAGCGTCGGGCTTCCCGGTTCCTGGAAAGGGGACGGTCCCTGTGAGAAGGACTGAGCCTCTGGGTCTGTGCACCCCCGTTGGTGGAAGCTGTGTATGCTGCTATTTTTTCGTTAATAACATTTATTTGAAACCAGGGTTTGTAGAGTGTCAGAGAGTACAGAAGCCATAGTCTTGTCCTGATACAAATACCTCATGTAGGAGTGAAAATTCTGACATTCCCTTCCCTGCTCAGGTCAAGCAACGCTAATTCTCAGTTTTTCTTCTGTCATTTTTTGTGCGCGCTTCTGAACTTCTGGTACCTGCGGCTTCTTGGTAATGCAACAGTTTTAAGTCAAACTTTGCTTGGGGTAAGAAAGGAAGGGGAAGGAGTCGTGATTCTCCGTGTTGGTTTGGTTTTGGATTGGGTACGTTGTAGCAAAGTGCATCCGGGTTGACCGAGATAATGATACAGTGCTTTCCTTTTTACAGTTTGAAGATAAATCTGATGCGGTATTTGATATTACAGAAAAATGTAAGTATTTTTATTTATTTACATAAGGCCGTAGTTCAACAAAATGCTACTTAAGTATCGCTGCTGTCAAAAAAAGCTATCCTGCCCTTCTCTTAGCCCTTGCTACTTGTTCCCTCCCTGCACTGCCTTCTGCACAAATGCTACCAATGATATGAAGTAAAGTTAATGTTCTTTTCTTTCTTTGATTAGTTTTACTCAGTTCAGCTAGTGTTTCATTGTGTAGTGAGTGGGACAGAACTGTTTCTTTGTCAGCAGTGTTTAGTCCAAGGATACTTGATAGATTCAAGGAATTGCAACCTTAGATGAGCAAAGAACACTTAGAGTCGTCCTTTGTTACATGTAAAGTTGGTGCATGTTCTGACTGTTATTTCCTTCTCCCTTAGGTGGTGAAATCCTGGATGCAGAAATGTCTGAGGACACTGACCACAACTTAACAGCCGCCCTCGACAGCGTGTCGTATGGAATACAGAATCGAACAGGATCTGAAAACTCCCTGCTGGATGATGATGATGATGATGATTATTTTCTGAACTCGGGGGATCTGGCAGGCATACCTGTTGTTGGGAGTGACAACGAAGATGATCAAAACTTCACTCCAAAAGACACTCTCCCTTCCACGATTCATGCTGAAGACCATCTAGAAGAGGGCAAGAGGGTTACAGAACATGAGCTGGACAGCGAAAAAGATATTCAGATTCAAAATGCAATCCAAAAGGATCTCTCTTCACCATTTGAGCAGGGCCCTGTATTTAAATCAATTCGAAAAGATTTTAGCATAACGAGAGATAATGGCAAAGAGACTTTTTCAACAAAGGACAAGAATAGAGAAGGACATTTTCAAGAACGTGAAAAACGGTTGGAAAAAATCCCTAAAGATATGGATTCTAGATTGAAAAGCAGTTTTCTTGACAAAGCAGGTAACTGTTGGCATCGTAGACCTGGCTACCCAGCAAGGAGGAAGAAAGAACTAGACAGAGATTAGCACTAGGACTAGCTATTAAAAACATCATCTTGGTGAAGATAACGTGCCTAGCTATATGGAGGGAAGCATATTATAAAGAACCCTGCAATATAACGAGGGCCTGGCAGCATTAGGGGGCGTCTCATCATCCACAGCTTGTTTTGAAGCCTCATCATATCCTTTGTTGTTACGGTTTACTAAACGAAGCTGGGTGACACCTTAAGCTTCCTCTTGTTTTTCTGTCATCTCTAGCCATTGGAACTCTTTTACAGAATAGATGATGAAATTTAGGTTAAGCTGGAAAGATATTTTTGTGCAAAGTGCCAATTCTTCATTAGTGCATATGCTTAAAGCAGCATGCTTTTCATAGTAACATCACAGAAAGGCTTGCTAGAAATACATTAGTGCCTGCAGGAAGTCAGCCAGGGAGTAACTTGAGATCTGCTTTTCCTGGGAGACTGCTCTCCTTTTTCTTCAGATACTTATGTCTTGGACTTTGTCCAGCCAACATGGAGAGAACCAAAGACGTCTGTAATCCATTTCTCATTTGAGGGAGCCTGAAAGTCACCAGTAGTCTTGCTGCCCACACACCTGGCTTTGATTTCCCAAGCTCTGAAAGTTACGATAGAACAGTGAATGAAGGAGTTAAGAATAACTGGGCTGGAACATGGGGTTTAATTTCATTCTGAAGACTGTGTGGAGAGAGGGTTGGCCAACAAGTGAGAGCCTCCTGACTACTTGTTGAGATTTACAGCTTACAATTCTCATATTTAAACTTTGTACACATAGCAGTGTCTTAAAATCAGTGCTTCCAGGTTCCACAAATGATAGAGAAACATTTTTTTTAAAAATAAAGAAGAGTTAAAGTTGTCTTTTTACTCTTGCCTTCAGGTAGAAATCAAGTAAAGAATATTTCTGTGCAAAAGACGTATTTCAGAAAATTGTAAATGCCTACCGTTACGAGATTGTGGCTGAAAGCTGTGCAGCCTCAGGTAGAGTAGCCAGTAATTGGAACAGCTTTAGGAGATGCTCAAAGGCAGCATCCAGCATCCAGGCAAATCCAGTATTTTTAAAAAGATACTTGCTAAAAATGTGTAAGCTGTTGTTTCCTGAGAAAAGGGGAAGAGGCGAAAGACCTGCAAAGAAAAAGATGGAAGTTGTTGCTCTGAAAAAATTTTTTCTGATTTAAAAGTAGAAACGTGGCAGAATCCAGAAGTCACTGGGGTGTAGAAGATCTCAATGAGCAATTCTGCCTCAGAATTTTTCAACTATTCTGCTGGAATGGGAAAATAATGACCCAGTAGAATAATAAAAAATGTCAATTCTCTTTAAGGATCACCGTCTTATTTGCAGGGAAGAGCGAGGGAGTAGTTTAATTCTTCTGAGGTGCTGTCAGACTGCGGGGTTGGGGATCAGTATGAGACTCTAGATAGTTTTAAAGGAAATGCATTGGAATCTGTATTCATTTATATTTAATGTATATGTTTTCCTCAGTTCATAATCAAGTAGAAGAAACATTACGGACGCAGTTAGCGCCACAAACTCCAGAAACTAACTTCAGGGTAAGCTATAGATCTTTCAAACACTTTTGCAAGTGCAGCAATATACTGGAATAATTCGAAGTACTTATTTTATATTTGAGTGTAAATTTGAGTGTCGAGAAAACTGACCTTCTGACTCGTAGACATCTTTGCTACTTAAAAAGTCTGCATATAATTTTGTAAAATTTTGCTGACCCTCTCTTTGAAGTGAGGATTCTTTTGATAGCCACTTTGATGTTCAGCATGGTCGGACTGTGACTGGTGAGCCGATTCTAGACCTGGATGCATCCGTCTGACCTGCTGCCTTTTTTTCCAGATGAGACAGGGAACAGCTCTATCAACACGAGGCACTGCCCAAACAACGAAATGCCCTTACTGACAACCAACTTAGAGAGCTGGGTGGCTTCTGCTTTGTCCAGAGGAGTGAAAAGAATTGGGGGTGGGATGACAGAGGGTGCTGCAGGGAGGTAGGGGCAGCAGCTGCTGCCCTTCATTTCTCCCACCTTCCAGTGGCAGGACCCATTTCTCTTGGTCTGCAACAGAAACTCCCCTTGGCAGCAGCCCAACTCCTCATGGCAGATGCAGGAGGGTGAATTCTTTTTCATATTATTGTTTCAGGAGTCTAGCTACCTATTTTCTAGTAAGGAATCTATTGGACAAGAGCTGGGGAATTCCTTTGCACCAAATATTAGAATTAAGGAGGAGCCTTTGGATGACGAATATGATAAAGCTATGGCCCCACAGCAGGGACTATTAGACAAAATTAAAGATGAACCTGATAATTCTGAGGTAAGTTTCCCATTGCATTTCTCATTTTGGTCTGACAACTGACCGCATAAGCTGGACATAAGTTCAGCGTTTTATTTGGTTTGTTGACCGAAATTTAACTTGAAGAACGTAGTTTAGTAGAAGGATTTTTCCCTCTTATAGCACCACGAAACCCAACCCCCCAACTTTTTGATGTCGTGTTACCATGTCGCTGAAAATGTGATGCTTGTCGGTTAGAGACAAAGCAAAGTGCTGTAAAACTTCCGTGATGAAATCTGTGGCGATACAGACACTTCAGCTCAACTTGATCTCCCTAGAAAATAAAATACAGATCGTGTTTTGTTGAATATGTTGTGAATTGTCAGAGTTAGAGCTGTGTAGTTTAAGTAGTGCTATTCCTGCTACTTCCCTCTTAACGGTTGTCTTTGCGAGCACAATGGTTCTGTGTTTGTTTTTGTTTTAAACTAATACTTAGAGGTCTTACCTTACAAAAATATTTGAATACATACAGGTCAGTGAAGTCAAGTGATTTTCTCGTTTGAGACTGACATCTTTTATGATGATATAGGTAAGAGTTCAATAATTGCAAAATGGAGAAAGTCTGGCCTATTGAATTGTGCGGTGCTGGGGCAAGGATTGCTGAGCTCTCACCTGTCTCTTTGCCACTGGTTTGCAATGTGACACCAAGGAAATGATCCATGTTGCAATTCTTGTCTCCTCACTGCTGATATTTGGGTTACATGCCAAACTTTACATGCATTAAAGGTGCACAAAACTTCCCAGGGCGATTCATCCCACTTGCATTGACGGTAGTTCTGGTGTTCTTGTTCAGGCATTAGTTTTTCTAGTATCATTCTGTGTACTTCTGCTATACCTCATCTTATTTCTGGGCCTGTCTTCCCAACGTTTTTTCTTCTCTTCCCATGCTGCTCTTGGCTAAATAAAGTAAAGAAGTGAACTGTACTTGAACCTCTTCAGATTTCACTGCCCTTCTGATTTGTTCAGTGTCTGAGATTGTTCATTTTTATTTTCCCTTAAGCATAACTAACGTCAAACCATGTGTAGATTAGTTAAATCTGTCTATTCCTTTGTCCTCCCGAGATGGCAGCTGCTGTGTGGATTTGTGTGGAATGCAGTGCAAGATGTCCATGGTTATCAAAGGTCGAATTAATGAGTAAAAGTGAAGACGTGAAGAATTTGAACTATCTTATTGATCATAATACTAATTCCTGGAGTAAAATCCTTTGCCTCATACTGGAAAAGTTTGAGAACTGATGACAGTTTTTTGGTTTGCTTTAGATAAAAAATAATGTTTTAAATTTTTTTCCATGCATCCTGAAAGAGAAGAGTGTTTCTTGCTGTAACCGATAGTAGGAGCTGAAGGTTCTTGGCTTCCAACAGTTAAACTGCTGTGAAACTATTCTTGATCATGCACAGTTGATGCTAGGGTTTGCTTCTGTTTCTGTAATATTGACTAAGGATAAAACTGCAGTTAAAATGCTTAAAAAAATTGCATTTCTATAAATAACTGATTTTTAAATTGTAATATTGAAAAAAAACACAGTGTGGATTTGAATGTTTCAGTCTGATAGATGAACTGATCTGATAAACTAATGCTGCTGAATATTCTCCTGGGAAACCTGGTTTAGAAATAGTTTGGTCGTCTTAGTCTAGAAACTTGCAGTTTTCCCACGCGTAAGAGAAGTGTTAGGTTTTAACGAACGTGATGTGGATGCTAGGGTGTGATTTTTAGGAGGTGGATTAAGCCGAGGGAGCGCTTCACTGCCACTGAAAACTGAGCTTATTTTTGCCCGGTGATGTTGGATTGGCTTACCTCGCAGTCAGACAGCAACTGTTAATTTAGCTCAGTCATAATATGACATCATGGCCTCGCTATTCTCAAATGACTGTAAGTAGGCTAAATCTTATCATCTCTGTAGTTCCAAGAGATTATTCTTTTCAGCCTGTTAAGATTTACATGCAGAGTGTTACAAGCTGCTTTATGGTTCCAATTTCTAGTTAGAGCACGGGCAGGAGACGTGGTGTCAAAGTAGCAATAGCTGCTGTGAGCTAAGCTAGTAATTTATACGATGTCAGCTACTCCACAAGCAACTGTCCGCAGGGATTTTCTCATCCTGGAGAAAATGTGAGGTTATTCCCCTTTCACCGAAGCCAGTCTGAGTAGGGATTGTGCTGGTCTGCCTGTAGTGCTGCCAGCTTCACACAGCTGGTTTGTGGAGCTAAGCTGACAAAAACATAAATAAAAATCACTACAATTAGTAGTTAATTTTTGACTCAGCCTCTCTCAGTTCTGCATCCTGGTCCAGGATGGGAGGTGGGGCCAAACGAGGTTGTCCCAGTTTAAGATTAATGTGCTGTGAAGCTTCACCTTGGGCTCCTCCAAGGTCCTTAACCTCCCAGTTAAATACAGAATGCTTCTCGCCATCTAGGTCTCAGTCTGTCTTCTGTTATTGTTATCTGTGAACTTGAAAATAGAGCTTGCTTCCAAGTGTAAGGGTAAGGGCTGCAGAACGCTTGTAGATGGAAAGCCTGTGTAACTGGAAAGTGGAGATTTCTCTTAAGCTTTGTTGATGCTAAATTAATTTGAAGGTGTTTGAGAATACAGCTGGAAAAGGGAAGGCACCAAGCAGTCACTTTCCCATTTCTACGTGACGCTCTCATTGTACACATCGCTGTGAACCTCTGAGCAGGTTCTGCGTGTGGTGCTTGTACAGCACCATCTGCGAGCCTAGACCTTGGAACAGGCTTAGGAGATTCTCTCTTTCCTTCCTGGGCCTTACGATTCAATACAGCGTTATGAAAGAATGGAAATCATGTAACCTGTTATTACATGTGTGTATTTGTTCTCCTTTTCCTTTCCCTTTGTTTTAGGAGTACGGCCAACAGCCAAAAACTCAGGAAGGGGAGCTGAAAATCAGTGCTGTATTTTCAGTCAGTGGCAGTCCTCTTGGTAAGGAATAGGCAAGACTAACTTTATTTAAATCTATACAATACATCACCATCCCAAACGGTATTGCAGTTTATGCCGCCTTTCAATTGCTAGGTCTAACCCCAGTAGGAAAAAAGAACTGGTTTTGTTTTAAAGGCAAACAGAATCAGAGATTTGGAAAAATAATTGCATTTTTGAGGCAAAGGAGAATTGAATGTGAAAGGGATGTTAAAAGTGCGTTCTTGATCTTAAGAGCAGTTGAAACAATCTACTCTGCAGAAAACCAGTGCAGGGCATGTATTTTTAGAGAGTTCATCTGCTATTTAATTCTCCCTTAGACCTTGACAATCCCAGTGAAGTCATAAGCTTTGCTCTCGCCCCCTGCACAAAAGTGAATTATGTGTAATACATACATAACAGTTACTCTATGTTTTCTCTGTTTTTTTTTTAGCTCCACAGCTGTCATCAGGTTTCCAGCCTGCTGTGGCATCCTCTGGCATGAGTAAAATGCTTCCTTCAGTTCCAACCACAGCTGTTCGGGTTTCCTGTTCTGGCTGTAAAAAAATCCTGCAGAAGGGGCAAACCGCATACCAGAGGAAAGGCTCTACCCAGCTCTTCTGCTCCACACTGTGCCTCACTGGATACACTGTTCCAGCTTCTCGCCCACCAGCTTCTACCAAGAAAACCTGCTCAAGCTGCTCAAAGTAGGACAGCGTTTTAATTTGTTTGAGTAATAATTGATATTCAGGCAGATAATGAAAAGGCTTCAGTTCACTTCTTATACGACATGCTGTTTCTCTAATGCCCACTTCTGTTATGTTTCCCTTCAATAAATCGTGGCTGATACTGTGATTTGTTAATTGGTCTGTCTGCTTTCAATTCCATTTAGTTAGTTGTGTTTTGCATACAGATAGATTTAAAAGCCTCTGTTGTGAAGTGTACACTTTGTCTTTTTTTAATTTAAGAGAGCCCAATATTACGTGTATTTCAAAAGGTACTCCACTTCCCTCCTGATTTAAAATGTCATTGCACTCACTAAACAAGTACATTTTGAAAAGATATTTCATGTGTTATTTCTTCTAGATGAAAATAGATTTACTGAATCCATAAAATAAAATAAAGCACGGGTAAATTAATACATTCCAGGCAAGATATTTCCTTAGATTCTACACAAAAAATAGCTTTCCAGTCTGGCTCCCTTCTGTGAGCTCAGACTTCTGTAGGTTTAACTCTTCAAAATATGTTACTGCTGCTGTGATTTAGTCATGGTTAAACCTTCATAATATGTACAGAGATTAAATATAGCAAGAATCGAGTGTTTCAAGTAGTTGGGATTTCAGTACCCAAGTCAGTTACTTTCTACCTAGGCCTAGAGTGGAAGGGCAAAGTTTGCTTTTCTGAGCCTACTTTGAAAAAAAAGAAGATACATACCAGAACTTGAGGCGAATAAATACCCTCACAGACTGATTGTGCTGGGGTCTGTTTAGAGAGGACAGTTATTCTTATGCATTATTTTTAGTAATGGAAATTACTTTGCAAAGTGAACACTGCTTTGTTCATGCATCGTTTCTTCAACAATAGATTTATTACTTTCAGTTTTACAAGGTCAACTGAACTTAAACTTGAGACTTCAATTAATTATTCTTTTTACTTGCAGTCTCAGCGTGAAAAGACCTTGTAATAAAGTTTAGCAGTCTTGGCTGTAATTTGTTTTTATTAAGTTGAAAAGCTATCTATTTGTGACAAGCCAAGAAAGAAGGAGGCATCCTTCCATCCAAGGAAGTGTTACAAAGATTTGCTCCTAATTTTTTTGACATAAGGTCTTGGAAAATTTTCTGTGATGGACTGTTTCAAAAGAGAGAAGTAAGGGAAAAGTTGAGTTTATTGAATCCAGTGGCAGACACAATGGTAGATTAGAGGTAAAGGGAGGAAAGGTGCAATACAAGTCAGACCATTTAGAGCTGAACTACGTGATAATTAGAAATTCTGACCTTTCATTTTTTCCTTTTTTTCCCCTAACCCATTATTACTGATAGTTTCATTGTTAAAAGGAATTAATCTACATATCCTGCTTTCTAATTTTTTTAGTAAGTACTGTACAAAATGGTTACCTTTTACCAGTGTCTTTTAAAAGGATTAAATGATACAACCTGATGTGCTTATAGTCCACTCCTAATTCCAGGTAGAAAATGTTTCACAATATAGCCACTTGAGAATTGTACTTCTTAACTACTTTCCTAACAGGAAAAGAAAAGACAAGTACTTCGGCAAAAATAAAAGCTTTAAGTTAAATAAATAAATCCACCCTCTTCCAGAGAATGTTTAGTTTGCAGAAATAGAAAGGAGAACAAGTTGACACGAAACCAATGTTTATCTCTTTGTATGCTTGTTTTTCTTTTTTTCTGTAGAGACATTCTAAATCCAAAGGATGTGATCACTGCCCAGTTTGACAGTACAAATTCCAGTAAGGATTTCTGCAGCCAGTCGTGTCTTTCTACATATGAACTCAAAAGGAAACCTGTTGTTACTATTCACACTAACAGCATTTCAACCAAGTGCAGCATGTGCCAGAAGAATGCAGTGGTAATTGCAAACTTATTTTTCATTTAAATTCCCTTGAAATCGGGGAACTTGCTGTCTTAGAGATGAACCTAGATAATGTTTCTATTCTTGTTATATTTTCATTCTTTTCTTCCAGATTAGACACGAAGTGAATTACCAGAATGTCGTGCACAAGCTCTGCAGTGATGCCTGCTTCTCCAAGTTCCGCTCAGCTAATAACTTGACCATGAACTGTTGTGAGAATTGTGGAGGCTACTGCTACAGTGGGTCTGGCCAATGTCACGTGCTTCAAATAGAGGGACAGTCAAAAAAGTTCTGCAGCTCAGCGTGTGTGACAGCGTACAAGCAGGTATGTTTCGACACTATAATAAAAGTACATCTTAGGTTAGATTTTGGGTGTTCTAAGAAATAGCTTTTGTTTTATCAGGTGATTATTTCAGTTGCTATCTTGGTCTAACATACTCGTTTTGCCGCTTGCTGCTTAATTTTTGCCCGGATACATTGCTCTGTTTCCCTTACCACTGAAAAGGCTACAGTAGTGTAGTTTCTCATGAGCTGCCTGAGGATCCTTAAAAACTAATAGCATAGGATATCTCACACTATGACAGATCCTTCTTGCTGCTGAAAGAGATTATTTCCAAAAATCCCAGCTTTCCAAATATATTGTCTCAGACATGCTCCACAACCTTATGTGGGTACGTTAAATAATAGTAAGACATGAGAGGACACTTCATTTTTGACTTATTTCACCTTATTAAAATTGCAGCATTTGAACTAAGCGGATAGGAAAAGTAATAATTAGTTGATCATTTTGATGTTTGTTTTAAAATTCTTAATATTTTAATTTTGATTTTAATGGTGCCTCTTAAAGAACTGAGCAGTTGAGAGAGCCTTTGTTATAATAGCTCATTTATTTTTGACTGACTTGTTTTAATGCAATTACATTAGGAAAAAATTGCCTTTTGATAATACAATATAATGGTCCATTTTGTGACTTGACTCTGCTGCCTCTGTTATTCAGGGCACTTAGGCCAAGAAGTGCATAGTGAATTAAAAAAAAAAAAAAGATTAAAAAAAATAAACATTTTTCATCCAGAAAACTACCTAAAACTACCCAGAAAACTTTTGTGTTTTTTAAAATCCTTAGAAATGTATGCTCTGTTCTGTCCTTCTGTGAAGAACTGAAATAGCTGTTTATAGAACAAAGTGCATTTTTAAGGCTATAATAGAGAAACAGTGTGGTGCAATAGATCTCAAAGCTTTTTCCACACTTAAAGATCTTAAAAACCTTAGATCTTAAAAACACAGAAAAAATGTTTGTGAAAGGTAAGCTGCTTTTTGTCTCTTTTTTAAAGTACTCTGTAGACCACAGGTTGAAAACTGTGATTATTATTAGGAGGTATATCTGTTCCCCATTCTGCCACCAAATGTGTCTTCAAGGAACCTGCTTATCTGTGGTTTTTGTTTTCTCATCTGCTCAGTAGTAATATCGCTTACGTATATAGCTGATGTATTAAGTCTCAAGCAAAATGTTGCTTTTCAGTGAAAATGTTGAAGGTTGGTACTTGCTCTTACAACAGGCGTTCCTAACAGCCTCAGTACTGCTCAAACTGGCCTGCAAAAGTAGTGCTTACCCTGAATGACAGTGTCCACATCTCAGCTGATCAAAGTGTAAATATAACAAGCAGAACTCAAATAACTGTATATACATCAAAAATAATACAGCTGTAACTTAAGTGCTGTTGCAAGTATGCTAGCTCTCATTCTTACAGACATTTTATGTGTTCATGATTAATTTCCTAGTTAATAAAAATAATAAACTTCAAATGAATGACCAACTTTACTGTTTCCACAGAAGTCGGCTAAAATTACACCTTGCACACTGTGTAAATCCCTGAGATCTTCAGCCGAGATGATAGAGAGCACAAATAACTTAGGAAAAACTGAGCTGTTTTGCTCTGTTAACTGCTTGTCAGCATACAGAGTAAAAATGGTTACTTCTGCAGGTAACTTGATTCTTTTACTCTGTTAGAAGCATAATGTCACATAGCTTATATTCAAACTTAATTTGTCTTGAAAGTAAGGCTTAAATTCTCTTTGGGGATATGGAAAGTGGTTTTTGTTTGTTGTTGTTTGTTTGTTTTTTTAAGGGAAGGTGCTGAGATGGGAACGTAAGGACTTGCTAACATAGATAAACCTAACAGTGACAGCATAGCCATTTTAGCTTTGTTTTTATAGCACTTAAACATGATAATAAACCTTAATCTATTTTCTGCTCTTGTAAGTGAAGCTGGGGGGTTTACCAGCTAGACAAATCCACTTGTGTGGGTATAAGCCTTACCATCACGGTGACCCTTCTACCCCTGTTCTCCAGGGTGATTAGCTTAGCTATCTCTGCCTAATTTTGCTTTGAGCTAGGCAAACATATCCTCAGCTATTTTTCTTGTAAAATAGAAAAATGCATACTGACATCCTAGGGATACTGGGAGATGAATTAAAGGATCTGGTTAGCAACAGGCCCTGCAGCTGCAGTGTCTGCTTCTGAATCTGAAGAAACATTGTCTTGTGCTTCGGTGTGTACCGTGACTTGTCATTCAGAATCTCTGTTTTTGTATGCACAGTGCAAAATTATCTGCAATATGACTCAGTGTTGCATAAATCACTTTTTCTTCTCTGTTTCGCTCTCAGGTGTTCAAGTTCAGTGCAACAGCTGTAAAACTTCAGCAAACCCTCAGTATCACTTGGCTATGTCAGATGGGAGCATACGCAATTTTTGCAGCTACAGTTGTGTAGTAGCTTTTCAGGTGTGACATCTAGGATTTCTTCTTAGCTTAACAGAATTGTAAATCGGTGGTATAAGTATCTGGGATGTCGGGTAAAATATGTAATATTGTAAAATAAGTTGTCTTTCTCAATTTGCTTTCCTGCAGAATTTGTTCAACAAGCCTGCAGGGATGAACTCCTCAGTCGTACCCCTATCGCAAGGTCAAGTCATCGTAAGCATTCCGTCGGGGGCAACAGTATCAGCAGGTGGCACCACCTCCACTGTGTCTCCCAGCTCCGTGAGCAGTTCAGCTGCAGCTGGTCTACAGAGGCTGGCTGCCCAGTCCCAGCAAGTCACTTTTGCCCGCACTGTTGTAAAACTCAGGTGTCAGCACTGTAACAGATTGTTTGCAACCAAACCAGAACTGCTTGACTACAAGGTAATAAAGACTAGGGCTTTTCAAGCTCATCTTTCTCAATCAGAAACACAAGAAACTGTAATTTTTGTGCTGTGGTCTGTCAGTACTGCTCTGCTGCTTGCTATAACCTGCTATGGAGGAATTTGGTACTGATTTTGGTATCATTTAACCATTATCAAAATTAATACTGATACTTACTCTTTGATCTTAAAAAACAGAAACAAAACAAACAAAAAAACACCACACTAGTGCTTGGCTAGATAAGCACATTCCTGATTCTGGTCCAAGAGATGATTTTAATTCCTGGAGAAAGCACATCGGTGAGGGCATTCTATAGAAAATAGTGCTGCCTTTGCTGAAAAGTTAAATGAACTTACTTGCTAGTGCTGTCAATTGTTAATTTCCAAAGGCATAAATATGCTTCTGGGTTTTGACTAACTATTTAAATGTAATATCCAGGTTGTGAAACACTGAAACATTGAAGCCAAACCATTCTGGCTGTGTTGCAGGGTAAAATGTTTCAGTTTTGTGGGAAGACCTGCTGTGATGAATATAAGAAGAGGAGCAGTGTAATAGCATTGTGTGAATACTGCAGAATTGAGAAGATTATCAAGGAGACAGTGCGATTCTCAGGCATAGATAAGACATTCTGTAGTGAAGGTAAGAAAGGGTAAGACTGTCTCTCAGATAAACCAAGTCAAAAATGTCTGGTGATACTAAAAAAACAAATCATTTAGGTATAAAAAATGGATTATAAGTCTGGAAACCTGTACCTTCATTCAGACTTCATTTTAATGGTATGTTTCAACCAATTATTACATACATAACTGAATTTCAGAACTAGAAATGACCAACAAATACCATTTTGATACTGAGGGCTGCTTTTGTTGTTTTGCTGTTTTTTCTTCTAGGTTGTAAACTGCTCTATAAACATGACTTGGTGAAACGCTGGGGAAACCACTGTAAAATGTGCAGTTACTGTTTACAGACTTCCCCCAAACTGGTCCAGAATCACTTTGGGGGAAAAATGGAAGACTTCTGCTCAGATGAGTGCATGTCTAAATTCACGGTTTTGTTTTACCAGGTGAGTAATACTCTCACATAGCATCCTCTGGAATATAAAATTGTTAGCAAAAAAATCTTTGAACGTTAGGAGCTGCGTGAACTGCCTGTAGTTGACCTGTGTGTCCATAAAACACACGTATGTTACATACATGTGAGAGATGAGTAAATCCTTAACTTCTGAGTACCAGTTTCCCATATAAAGAAAACCTAATATTGTTTGTGGATAAAAAAACAAACACTCAGTGTTCTGCTTTGTGTTCCGCTATGAAAATGATGCACTCTTACAGATTTCTTTACCCTATTTATTTGCTGAGCAGGATATGAAGAGGTCTGTATGCAGCTACTCTTTGTTGCTTTTACATGTGTTTGATTTCTCCCTCCCTCTGTATTCCTAGATGGCAAAGTGTGATGGTTGTAAGAGGCAAGGTAAACTCAGCGAGTCCATGAAATGGCATGGGGAGATCAAGCATTTTTGCAATCTGCTGTGTATTCTGATGTTCTGTAATCAGCAAAATGCTTCTGACCCTCCACCCCCAAACAACACAGGTAAAACAGGATGTGAATGGTATTACCTCTTGGTGTGTGTGACGGTGATAGGAGCATTTATTTAGAAACTCAATTCAGGGAAATTTTTAAGATATATCCTCTACTGGCGTGCATACCTGTTATCATTGAATGGGCTCAGTTTTAGATATCTCTCTTTCTTCAAGTAGTTTCAAACTTCCATGGGTATGAAATGAGATTGCCCATAAAGAAAACCTAGGCTTTGATTTTTTTTTCAAGATTAAACATAAGCACTAACTTTTCAGTCACATTCAACACCTTTGTAAAACTGGGCTCCAAGCATCTCTCTGAACAGGAGGCTGCCAGGATAATGAGGTGCCTCAGAACACTATTTTTGATGAAACTTGATTATGGTGCTTTCAAATGGAAAGAATCTAAGAATTCCTCTGAGAGTCTCATAAAAATCACCTCATTCATTATGTGTTAGGATCTTGACTGTGTCCTGTACTACAGAAGTATGGTGCTGAGCACAGTGAGGCATCCACTTCTGCTGTCTCACGAGTGCTGCTGTAATGCACATACTGTTAGAGCTTTCATGCTGTGATGAACTTCTGAAATGTTTCAGTGACTGGAAAACAGCTTAAGTTTGCTTATGGAGCCAAGTCCTATTTAAACTGAAAACCTGCAGTTTGACACCTACGTACTCTTCTCATAAAGCAGGCTTTTTCATCTGGAGATAAAGTTGGAGGGTGGGTATTGTTTCTAAAATGCTGCTTTGTAAATTATGTGATTGCTTATTTTCGTTTTCCTCTGTTCGTTCTACCCAGCAAACCTTTCTATGGCACCAGCTTCCTCATCAGGCCCACCTTCTTTGAGAAAGGACTCAACCCCTGTCATAGCAAATGTGGTGTCCCTTGCAAGCACCCCTGCTGCCCAGCCTACGGTTAACTCCAACAATGTTTTACAGGGTAGGACTACTGAATGTGATTTCTCTATTTTTAAATCTCTGTTCCAGGATGTTTATAGTTGTTCAGGGATCTTTTCCACTGAGGACAACAGCCACTTCTTCGTTATGCTTCACATCGATACAAAAGGTTGTGGTTTTGTCCTTCCTTTCCCTACGTGCAAATAATGTCTTAAATTTATTTATGTATACTAGGGAATAAGGCTTAAGGAGAATTCTTTTTCTTGGCCTTGGCAAAGTATGGGTTGTGGTCCTTGATGATCAGTACTCAGGCTAATCTTGTATGGTTTTCCTCTTCACAGGTGCAGTCCCTACTGTGACAGCAAAAATAATAGGAGATGTAAGTTTTACAAGAGACTCTTTTTCTCACTTTCGTCCAGATTGTATCAATAACAAGTAAAGTATCCAATAATTTAGCACCTTAATTTTGTAACTGCTTTTCCTGGTTGTGATTTAAAATTTATCCAATTTGCAGGTGTATTTTTTTTTTAATGGATAAAACTCATATGGTATAAAAGTCTTCTTGTGTCCATTGACAGAATGATTTGATGTTTTAAGACAAAGATTGTCAAATTGTGGCTCTTGAGATGACTATCTCTCGAGCAGTCTGTGTGTGGCTTCAGTACTTGAAGCTACCTTTTGTGGCCAGAAGTGGGATGTGATGCCACAGGAAGAAGGGAACCAGCATGGGCTGCTGGGGCTGACATTACCAAGCTCTTGCAGCTTAGCTCAGCGTGAGGGAGTGGGGAACCACTGTCACTTCTAATCTGTGAATAACTCCTAGAGTTCCAGTTCTTGAGAGATCTTGCAACTCTCTTAGTATATATAATTAATTTTTTATTATATAGCTCTTTGTTTCTGGGAGATGGGCACCCTTACTTTGAGCTAAAAAGTCATTTATGGATTAGAGTATGAATTTCCCCTAATGAAACGATCCTGTTACATGAATGCACAACTGAAAATTACAGTTTGCAGGACATGAAATTAGTACAAGCATGAATAGTCAGTCTGTGTATAATCAGGAGATGACACTGATACTGCCAGCATTTGCGTTCATCTTTTATTTGTATTCTTTTTCAGTGGTTTTGCATAGATTTACTAAGGGGTTTTTTTGCATATTTGTATCACCCAGTATTTTAGTCATCAAAAGTATCTTAAGATTTTTTAGATCTTTACCATCAGTAAGATTCTAAGATGAAAAGTTGATAGAGGTTATCTGACTACAGAAACCAAACATTCTTGTAGATCTCTGCGCTGTTAGCAACAACAACAGCAATACCAAGCTCTTTTTACAATAGTTTTAAATGATCTTTTTTATCAACAAAGAGAGTTTTAAATTGTTTGACCTTTCATAGTAGAGAACAAATATTAATCTTATGAAAATACTAATCTTACAATATCCTACTACAACCAGTGCTGACTCTGCCCTCATTTATATTTTTCCAAACAGGCTAGTACTCAGACAGATGCCCTAAAACTACCATCATCACAACCACCTAGGCTTCTAAAAAACAAAGCATTGTTGTGCAAGCCAATCACACAGACTAAGGCCACCTCGTGCAAACCTCACACACAAAACAAAGAATGCCAGACAGGTACGTATTTAATCTCCAACCCATTTTATATAAGTCTGTATTGCAGTTGAGAGAGTGCCTAAGTTATGTAACAAAAATATTTTTTAATATACTTTAAAACTTTAAATAGTTTTCAGTTTATTGTATGGTGTTTGCAAGTTGCAGTTTGCCTTACAGATGTAAAATACTTGGTCTTTGAAATTCTGAAAGCTTCACTTGTGAACAAAGAATCACAGAATCATGGGATGGTTTGGGTTGGAAGGGACTTTAAAGATCATCTAGTTCCAGCCTCACTGCCATGGGCAGGGACAACTCCCGCTAAAACAGGTTGCTCAAAGCTCCATCCAACCTGGCCTTGAACACTTCTGGGGACGGGGCATCCACAACTTCTCTGAGCAAACTTGTTCCAGTGCCTCATCACCCCCATAGTAAAGAATTTCCTCCTTATATCTAATCTAAACCTACCCTATTTTAATTTGAAGCCATCCCCCTTGTCCTATCACTACACACCCTGACAAAAGAGTCCCTCCCCAGTTTTCCTGTAGGCCTCCTTTAGGTACAGGAAGCCTACTGGAAGATCTCCCTGGAGCCTTCTCTCCTCCAGGCTGAACAACCCCAACTCCCTCAGCCTTTCTTCGCAGGCGAGGTGCTCCAGCCCCTTGGTCAGCTTTGCAGCCCTCCTCTGGACTTGTTCTAATGATGAATCTTGAGATTGGCTTTAACTCATCTTTAGCATTCTGCAGTCATCTTAACTGTGGAGAATGAAGGGTGATGGTTAAGTGATGTGCAAAAGGCTGTGGAGGGAACTTCTTTTTCTCAGGACAGAATTTGTGGGTTCTTAGCTCCTCCAGTTCAAGCCACAAGAGCAGATTCATTTTCATAAAGTGTGTGATGTCTCAAAGGTTGTTGTAATTCTCACTGTCTTTTAATTATCAGATAGAGATAATAAGAACTTCTGAAATTAATTCATTAGTTCTAAGATAATTTAATTAGATTTACATTTACCCTAAGATCTCTCTGTGGCCAGGAGAAAACTGAAGCACTTTCAAAGGCTATTATGTAGTCAAGACTGCTATTGAGGAGTGCTTTTTTTCATCATTAGCAGTATAAGAGGAGCTCGGAGTATCAAGTATTGATGTAAACATCTCAGTGGGAGAGATGAAGCTAAGTGGGAAGATTGTTGTTGTTTTTAATGGTACCTTTGTATGGTCTTCTAGTTAGTTGTGGGATAATTGCGATAGCACACCATTTACTTGGATGCAGACCTTAGTATTTATTACCTCTCTCTTCCCTTCCAGCATTCATGTATATGGTCACAGTGCTGTTTATTTCCAACCTCTAGTATTAATACTTGTTACAGCAGTGCTAAAGTGAAAGATGACTCTGAACAGAGATGAGGTACTGTGCCCACTGAGTTACAAGCAGAAGTCCCCAGTAGCGGAACTCCAAACAATTGTAATGGACACTCTGAAGTGTACTGGATGGTCATATGGTCAAACCATTTTTGTTTTGTTTTTAACATAACAGAAGAAGAAGAAGAAGTTCAACCCCAAATCATTGTGGTACCTGTTCCTGTACCAGTGTTTGTGCCAGTACCCCTTCACCTCTACACTCAGTACACACCAGTTCCGCTTGGGATGCCAGTACCTGTAAGTTATACCCATGTTCACTGGAGAACTGGATCACAGTCTTGGTTCTGAACAGGGCATAGAGCAGTGTCATTGGATTTTGTGGTTAGTCATTCAAGTGGTATTTGCAGTCCTTGAAGCCATTTCTTTCCTCATCACATCATACATCGTTAAGCATCATCACACAAAAACACCAGTTTGTAGGGTTATTGCAGAAAAGAAAAAGATTACCAGTCTGGATTTATTTAAATTATGTATAGTCCTAAAATATAAGTAAGATTAAATGAGAAGATCCTCCCTTGGTGTTTGTTGTTTCCTTTCATCCCCAAACAAGATCTAACAATTTCTTCATGTCTGTGTAGGTACCAGTTCCAATGCTTTTCCCGACTACCCTGGATAATGCTGACAAGATCATTGAAACTATTCAGGATATCAAGGAAAAGATTCCCACAAATCCATTTGAAGCTGATCTCCTTCAGATGGCGGAAATGATTGCAGAAGATGAGGAGAAAGAAAAAACACACTCTCATGGTGGTATGTGGTGTTTTTTAAAGGAAACTAAATGCAATGTGATGGATGTCCTTTCATCACAAAAAATAGATAGAGAAATAGATGTAGAGACTATGCTGGCTGCTTCTGAAGGGTTCATGCCATGTTGTATGGTCCTGTTCTCCTACCAACTTTTATTTTCACAATGACTGTTCATGCAGGTAAAGTTCCAACCTAGAGAAGGCTACAATGCTTATATCAAGACTTAGTGATTTTTATTATTTATTCTTTTAAAAGCTAAACTGCATATTTGAAATAATTTGGAGATTAATATATATAAAAATTCGATTCTTTTTTTTCTTCTAAGAATCATTTACTCTTCTTCCATATTCCCATCTCAAGTGCTGGATATTACTAGCACCTTTCTGAGGCTTTTGTAATTTCACAGAGGTTTCTCATTCAGTTTTCAACAGAGCTACGCTTAGCATAGAACCCAAATGTCTTGGCATTCCCTTTCCCTGATCCTAGGTGCTGATTTGACTTACATTGACAGTAGCAGGTTGCTAGCAGTAGTAATCTCCAGATCAGTAAGTACATCATGAGCTAGCAGAAGGAGTCAAAATCAAGAAGGCAGAGCAGCTGCTTTACAAGAGTATTTTCCTGTCAAGCTTTTTATAGTGGGTTCTTGGAGGGTGATGCAAGTTAGAATGTGTTGGATAGTGATCATCCCGTGTAATAGAAGTGGAGCAAGATAAAAAAGAAATCAACAAAATACCCTGTTTGTCTACAGATGACTCCAATAACAAACGTGGAGGGATGGAAGCATTTAGAAGAGCAAACGTGGGTTAATTTTGCATTTCTGTTTTTCTAGAACAGCATGACCTAGGTAGGGAGCTGGTAGAAGAACTGTATTGAAGGAGATGTACCATTTTTTGAAGTTCTGTGACTTAATATGTTGTTTTTTTGGCATTCAAAATTTTGTATTAGTTATGTAAGCTGTGAATCATTTGTAGATACGTATTTCCTTCTTTTTCTAAAGGATCTCAAACATCCGAGCATGAGCTCTTCTTGGACCCCAAGATATTTGAGAAAGGTCAGTTGGATTTTTTTGCCAAAGGGACTCTGATCCTGCTATAGCTTCTCTTTAAACCATTCTTTTTGTCTGTCCTTTCTTATAGCACGTGGTATATTTAATCACTCTCATTACAGACCAAGGCAGCACTTACAGTGGAGATCTAGAGTCAGAAGCAGTGTCCACTCCACACAGCTGGGAGGATGAGTTAAATCACTATGCCTTACGATCGAATGCCCTGCCGGAACCAGATCCAGAAGTGAAGCAGTTCTCCAAAGGTGATGTGGAACAGGACCTGGAGGCAGATTTTCCATCAGGTCTGTATAATGTAAAGAAAAATGCATTGTTGTGTAAAAGTACACACAACTTTCTGAGTAAGCATTGTGGCAGTCATCTGCTTCTGAAGGGCATATGTTTTCATTTTGTAAAACCGGGTATTTGAAGCAGCAGTAATATATCAGCTCTACTAAAAGTTACTGTGTTTCTTAAATATTACTGGTATCTTTAAAGCCAGCATTCTACAGAACCACCGACAGGATTAGCAGGTAGTCTTGCTTGACTTCTTTGAATTACCACTTCTGTGTCCCTGGGTATAATCCATATTAGAGGTATAGAAGAATATAAGTTTGCCTGAATAAATGTATCCGCTACTCAGGGGGGACTTCTTTCCTCTTATGAAAATCTATTTACACAGAAAGTATGTTTATTGCCTAATTATTCAAGCATAAAGCATTGTTTGAATATATAGATGTAATTGGCATCTTTAGGATATTCAGTAGTATTTAAGTGATACTTCTACTTGGGCATGTTAAATCATACAATTAAATTCTTAATGGTGTTGATTTGACTTCAGACTCATTTGACCCTCTCAGTAAAGGACTGGGTTTGCAGTCACGTTCACGAGCAAGACGGAGACATAGAGATGGCTTCCCACAGCCAAAAAGACGGGTAAGAAAGTACTTGTGGACCATTAGTTCCTTGCATTTAAAGTAATAACATTATGTGCGTGCTTACTCTCAGAAGTTACAAATATGCTCTAGGGTGAAAATGAGAATTCGATTTAACTGTGCTGTATATTTTTTTGCCCTGTTTTGCTACATTATATAACGTTTTCTTTTCTCCTCTACAATTAGGTAGAATAAATGTTTTTTGTTTTCTTTTTGGTGCAGAACATTTAAAGAATGTTTATCGTTTCAGAACCTGCAAAATACTTGTTTTTAAGGAGTGTGATAATCTACAGGAAAGAAGTAATTTTTCTTGTGTAGGGGCATGTATTTCTGTGCATATTTGTCACAGTGAGAATTACTATAATTTGTCGCACCTTTTCTGTACAGTGTTGCTAATATTTGTCCAGATATTAAAAAATACATATATTTACGTTCTGGTTCTGTCAGGATTTTGTTATGTCAGAGTACTGCTCTTTTTATGCGATATCAAATTAAGCGTCCACAGATGAAATACTTACTAAGCTTTTATTTGCTTTGCTTGGTTTGTTTTCCTCTAGGGACGGAAGAAGTCTGTAGTTTCTGTAGAGCCCCGCAATCTGATGCAGGGCTCCTACCCAGGTTGCTCCGTTTCTGGAATGACCCTAAAGTATATGTACGGGGTAAATGCCTGGAAGAACTGGGTCCAATGGAAAAACGCACAGGAGGAACAAGGGGACCTGAAGTTTGCAGGTAAACTTTTTCTCCATCTGTGGAAACAGAAATAATTAGTTGAACAGCTCTTGGTATCATATGTTTCTCAAGAAAAAAATAGGATTAGTTAGTGAGTTTTAAAATGACCATGAGTGGAGAAAAGAATTTACGGCGTATTATGTTATGTCTGCCCTTTCACGTGTTTAAAAATCTCAGCTATTAAATTCTAAATTGCTCTGTTTCCTATTAAAAGAGGCTTTAAAGTATCAGATTTCTTTTCAACATTATAAATATCAGTCTTTCAACCTGCCCTTTCTGTTCATTTGCATGCAGCTATTCCTCATTTCTAGAACAGATGCTTTATGCAGCTGCAAAGCCTTTTACTGATCTATTAACAGGCCATAGTTCTAAGCTGACTACACTAACGTGGCCCCATCTTTTTCATCTGTAGCTAACACATTCACCAAGTATTTGTTTGTCAGCATAACTGTTTGCTTTAAAAAGCTGTATGCCAGTCTTAAAGTCTAATGCCTTATTTCCAGGTTCGCAGATGGAAGCAAACCTTCCAAAAGTGTTCCCATTCCGTGTTGCGCCCTGCCTACAAATAACTTTAGAAGGCATTAATTGTTGCTGGTCTCTCACAAGGGTGATAGATAATAATGACAATATAAATGTCACTTTTGATTATTTTTCTAATTATGGATTTTTTATTTTTATTTTCTACAAAAGCACAGCAGTCCTGGGGTTTGGCATTGTCTAACTCCCCTTTTCCCTGGTCTCAGATGCGTCTTACATGTTAGCACTGAGAGTTTTGTGGGCAAGTTTTCAGAGTGCAGCAGAGAATTTGAGTTAGTTATAATTGAGCTTTCTGGGGACAGTTTGGAAGAGAGCGAATAATATTAAATACTTCTGCAATGTAAAGAACCAAGCATGGCAAAACTTATATAAGAAAGATCCCAAAGGGGAAACGAGCTCTGCATTTTCCTCGCTTATTTGGAATTTTTGTTGTCGTTATATGAGAACAGCTGGTTTTTGTTTCCCAAAAGAAAAGCAATCACATGAATTACTACCTTTTTCTCCTGGCTAATGAAAGAAAGATTACGGACAGTTCCAGGAAGCTATATCAATCCCCACGGAGAGGTTCCCTGTTCAGTCCCAAGCAGTCACTCACACAAGGTGTGGAGCAGCCAAGCCTAGTAATTTCACTGCAGATTCTTTGATCGATGCTCTGCTTCCCTTTCTGAATCCCATGGCCCTTCAAACTCTTCATTCCTTCTCCCTTTAAGGAGTCAAATATGCTGCTCTCAGCTCATATCCAGAACTACTAGGAAATACTCGAGCTCTTTTTCTCACTCAGGATTCCCCTGAGTGCAGCTATAAAGGTGAAGCTGATTTTATCAACCCTACATCTCCAGCCTGAGTACGTTACCATTGCCATGCCACACCTTTGGGTTCAGTGAACTGAACTGAACATTTAAATGTCTTAACTTTAAATACCTGCAGTCTTACTACTCAGTTACCAGCTATACAGACTGCTTATTTTATTTTTTTATTGGCCAAATAGTTATTTAATTGTTAGCCAACAGATAGGAAATAGTTGACACATTTAGTCAGACAGGGAACATTGTGTTCGAGATAGATTATGTAAAGATTTAATCCATTGAATTAAGTTAATTTTCATAATAATTTTCTCCACGACAGTTCGTCCTGTGAAAGTCAAGGAGGACATTCTCTCATGCACTTTTGCTGAACTGAGTTTTGGCTTGTGCCAGTTTATTCAAGAGGTGCGGAGACCAAATGGAGAAAAATACGATCCTGACAGTATCTTATACCTGTGCCTTGGAATTCAGCAGGTAACTCAGAGAATGAGGATATTGCTGAGAACATCAAAACTTTTGGTGTTTTTTTTTTTATGCTTTGTATCCACAGTCCCAAGTAGCTGCTTGTTTTTTGTAGAGGCGAGAATGTATCTGTCTTGTGCTTCATTCTTAGTTTGTCTTAATCTCTTATTTGGCTAATTGGTCTGGACCTTGTTTTGATCAGAGTAAATAGGCCTCTCATGTACTTGGGAGGAGTATGGTGTGGAGGGCAAGGTGTTTCTAGATACAAATCTTTTAGTTTGGTGTCTTGTTTATGCTTTTCATATATAGGACAGATTTGTAGAAACCTGAGGCTCCTCAGAAGAATTAATTGGCTATGTAATTAATTGGTTTAGACCTAAAATAGCTTGCGCAATGCTCTTCCAATACACAAGTTTACATGGAAGAGATAGCCAGCAAAAGCTGTGCTCATTCAGTGGCTCCTTCAATGGGAATAAACGCATTGTACTTAATGAATACTGAGGGCAATGGAAAGAGTCCATGCTACCTGCCTGCGGAGGTTGGTTTGAAACAGCTGCAGAACAAATCCAGGATAATATTATCTTCTCTCAAAAACTCAATATCCCAGTTCAGTAAACTACTGTTAGGGTCATTTTGTTGTTAGAATAGCCTGTTTGTTCCTTTCCTTAAACAGTCATTTGGAGATAAAGCATCAAATGCTACTCGTAATGTAAAACCATTTGATTAGGTAAGGAATTACCTTTTTTGTTTCCTGGCTATACATGAAAAAATGTAGAAGGAGTTAGAATTCAAAGCACCATTGATAAGGTCTAGGAGTATCAGCATTTTTTGTGTTCCAGTTCTGACTTATTTGTTGATACATACTTCTGGCCTCTAGAAAACTTTCTAGGTTGTTTGCTGCTTGACAAAAGTTTAAGGGACTTTTACGTTGATGCTGTAAGTTGAGCTATTTCAGCAGCCTAGCACTGGGCCTGTATCTGTTGTCAGAAAGTATTGGCATGTGAAGTTCTTTGCAACAGAAGGGTACTCAGTACCTCTTCTGTTCTGTATATGCAGACTTTTCAAGAATAATACCTAGATGATGATTTTTTTCAGAAAAGAGCTCTAAAGCTTGAAATAGTAACAATAATTTTTTGCTTAGATCTCTTGTTTCATACCAGGGAGGTCCCAGTCCCTGCAGAAAATCTGATTTAATATCCTAATGAAGGTTTCAACAAAGCATTTTGGACCATAAGACACTTGGACATAAGAAAGGAAGAGAATCTGATGTCCTGTATCTTCTCTGCAATGTTATGTAATCATAAATTGTATGTCTTCCTTTTTTTCTCTCGTAGTACCTGTTTGAGAATGGTAGAATAGATAACATTTTTACCGAGCCCTATTCCAGGTTTATGATTGAACTTACAAAACTTTTGAAAATCTGGGAACCTACAATTCTTCCAAATGGTAGGACAATTATTTTATTTTGTGTAGCTGCATGACAAAACCTTATTTGAAATTAATATTTTCTCAATGCCATGAAGAAGCATGTGATCTGAGACGTTCATATGAGTCTCCTCTTTCTCCACCATGCAGTTGTTTATAGTAGACTAGAATCATGGCTTTTGTGTCTGTCTCCAGTTACGGATTACACTTAAATATGTCTTTGCCTCCGATCAGTCTCTCAGCTCCTTTGAAAGAAAGGCTTCCTATTCCTGTGGTCAAAATACAAATTATTTTCCCTCAAGTTTTAGCTAATCTTTTTGAATACAGGTAGCCAGAACTGTGTGTACTTTTTGAGATGAGTTACTCTCCTCAATTCCATGTAGAGTTGCACTAGTAGTTCCATATCGACATAGGAAAAACTTCTGATAAATCAGAGGATCACATTAAAAAATCATTGGAGACTTGTCTAAACTCCTCAATTCCAAGTTCTTCTCAACTTGCTCACTTCCACATGAAGAGTTCCCAAATTCTGCAGGTATTTTTAATTGGTCTTCAAGTATGATCACGCAGTTTATAAAGCTGGACACTGGTAATATAAGAATGCAAGATCTTTGTCAGAGTACCACCGAAACTTAAGTGAGGTTGGCAACTCCAAACAACTTTTGGTTTAGAAATCAAACTTTCTATCAACACAGAAATAACCCAGTTACTTATAGGTAGTATAATATATAATATAATATTAGACAGTATATAGTATATAGTGCAATACAGACAGTGTAATATAATATATAGCGAAGTTTTCTTTCATGACAAATCTCTCGTAAGACTCCATTTCTCCTTTCCTAACTAACTTACGACAATCAAAATGGTCTACTTGTACATAGATGGTACATTTTAAACTCGTGTTCCATATCTTAGGAATTAGACATTTTTGCAGTTGGCTGACTGGTTTAATACAGTGAAATGAAAACTTAGTGAGATTCTGCTGATGTGTGCAATCTTCCTTTATATCCTTCTCTCCGTTCTTCAGGTATTGGAAGATCATGCTGTTCCACAGCTTGGTTCTCCACGCTCCCTCTTAGGTTCATGCATGCAGTGCTCTTGATTTTATATTACAGTTGCTTATGATAGGTCTGAATTTGATCTGATATGCAGGTCGTTCATATACAAGGTGAGCTGAAAGAGGACTTATATGCGTCTTTGACAGAATCTGCTTATATAATTTAACTCATTTCTGCCTTCCTACCCTGCTCACGTATGATGCTTGCACTTCCTTTGGGAAGATTCTGAAAATCTGCTAGATTGCCAGCAGTCCATAAAAGCTGTTTATTTGTAACCGAATATGAGGAACTGCCCTAAACTTGCATAAATATCCCTCTTCTTTTCCTTTGCCCATTGTCTCTAGGTTATATGTTCTCACGAATTGAAGAGGAACACCTATGGGAATGTAAACAGCTGGGTGCATATTCCCCTATAGTTTTACTGAACACACTTCTGTTCTTCAACACCAAATACTTCCAACTAAAGAATGTCAGTGAGCACCTGAAACTATCCTTTGCCCATGTTATGAGACGCACCCGGACTCTGAAGTATAATACTAAGATGACATATTTACGTTTTTTCCCACCCTTTCAAAAACAAGAGGTAGAATCAGGTAAGTGAGTGCTTTCTGATCATTTGAATTTCTGCAGTTATATTTGTGCTGTCTACTCCTTACTTTAAAAAGGGTTGGGGAGAAAAACATGTTATGGAGTAGGCAGAGCTATGGGTAATTTGATTTCTGCTATTACCCTGCATATTTTTTTTTTTTTTTTCACTTTACAATGGTTTAAAGGTAAATTCTGATGGATCAATGGCATCTAGTAAAAACTTACAAAATAGGTGACAATGTTTGTCTGGAAAATTCATAGTTTTTTATAGCATCCTGGACTAGCGTAAAGCTTTAACTACTACTTTTCCCAAGACTTCATACTTTTGAGGTCTGTTTTATCCTTTTAATTCCAGGTTGATCCTAGATGTATAGATGTATAAAGTGGATAAAGGAGACTGCCCAGTTTAGATGAAACTAGGGACTTGCACAGCAGTAGGGACTACCCTCTTGACCTTACCATACAAAGAAATACTGCTTGTTATTTGCAGTTATTTTTTGCTGTTTTGAAAAGGGAAGCGTTCAATCCTGAGAGGGGTAGCAGAGAGTATTTTGCTAGGATCTGTTAGAAAGGTGGTTGTGTTCAACTTCTAACTGAAAACCTGTGAGTTCTGCTGTCTGCCATTGTGAAGTGACTTTGTAAGGGTATCAAGTGGTATCAAACTATTAGCTTCTTCAGTTAATGGTTCCAATATGTTACGTTAATTGTCCTTTATTAAGAAAAATATATATTCTCCGTATTGTTCTGCTAGATGCTAGTTCTAGAAGAGGAATAGGCTATGGACACCCTATAACTTATGTGATCTTTCGCCCATCCAGCAGATCAAAGCAGTTGACTTGTATGTGGTTTTGAACAACAGATAATCCCTACAAGTAGCATGCGTCTGCGTGTTGCACAGTTCCATCAGGCTGGTGCTAGGCTCAGTGACTAGATCTTATTCTTAAAGTGCTGTTCTTCGCTGAACTTCAGTGATGCCATTTTTGTGTATCCAGATAAATTATCTGTAGGCAAAAGGAAACGCAGCGAAGATGAGGAGGTTTCAACAGCAGTGGAAATGGCTGAAAATACAGATAATCCCCTGCGGTGTCCAGTCCGACTTTATGAATTTTACTTGTCAAAATGGTAAGTGATGGAACTTCATTTTTGATCTGTTCGTAGACCAGAACAGGTATTTGGGCAAGTATCACCCCACAGATACCATGTTCCTTGTGAAAGATGGTAGGAAAAGTGTGAATGAGGTAACAGTGCTGATGGCTTTTGCCTGCTGAAATGGGAGATTAACTTTATTTAGAAGTTAGAAATGAGACTATATAGCAAGGACATAGATATAAATCATTTTGTCTTTCCCATTTTGTATACATTTTCGGTAGATCACTGAGCAGGTATGGTGTTCTTCTCTTTTCAAAGAAAATACACCAAAAAAAAGTAAACAGGATCTCATTAGTGTCAGCTACAACTCAAATAAATCACCCTCAAAACTGCACCTACTGAGCATACGACAAATAGTCCCATTACTTAGGCAAAGGCATGCCTAGCAGCTGTCCTGACTCTTTGTCTCCCTCTTCTTATCTTTATTGTACTCACTTGCATATCATTAGAAGCTGTTAGTTGTCCTTGGGCTGTGAAAACATTTCCATGCTCCTCACCATATATCATAGCTCCTGCAGAGCCTCTGCAGTGGTGCAAGCAGCAGTAAAAATTCATTTTGCTGTTTTAATGTGAACACTCCAAAGCCAAGCAGGAGGAAGTCTTGCTCTGGAGGACTTGATCTCTTCCTACCAGCACCTGAAAGCTGCCTCAGAGTCTGATGGACAGATGGGCTCACCATTCTGCAGCATGAGCGGGCTAGGATTTAGTTTTGCTAATACTTGAACATTCATTGCCCCAAAGTACACATTCTGGAATATTAGAACCTGTTTTATTCAGAGATTAAATGTCAGATGTGTCTGTCAATCATAGCAACACACTAGCATTGTTAATTGGATGATAATATGACTGAAGAACCATGTCTATAAAGAAGTCACGCAGAATTTTTTTCTTTGTAAGCAACTTAGCAAACCTGGAAACAACTTAAATGTTCACTAAGATGAAGGGGGGAAAGCAAATCACAAAGAAAAAAAAATGGATTATACTGCTTCAACTGTGGTGTTGTGGTCTCAATGTAACTTTAATTTCCTTTGCTGTTTCTCCAGCACAGTTTTTGTGACTAGGACTTGTAAAGCCGCCTTCTGTAATGTGTTCTTCCTTTCTTTACGTTGACAGTTCTGAAAGTGTGAAGCAGAGAAGTGATGTATTTTACCTTCAACCTGAGCGCTCCTGTGTACCTAATAGCCCCATGTGGTATTCCACATTGCCAATAGACCCAGGAACTTTGGACATCATGTTAACACGTATTCTTATGGTGAGGGAGGTACACGAAGAACTTGCCAAAGTCAAATCAGAGGACTCTGATATTGAGTTATCAGACTAACTGAAGTGGGGTATTTTCCTTTGAATACACATCAGAAGCACCAAACTGTGAATACGTCCAGCCTTTGGAAAAATGTGTATTAAATAAGCCAAGATAATGTCACCTACAGGCATATTTTGAACCACAGCGGATGTACAAACTGGAACTGGAAGGAGGCAAGCTATGTAGGCTGCAAGAAACAACGTCCTGTGGCAGGCAGCGATAAATCCTCTGAACAAATTCAAGATGAACTAACCTATTTGAGTGGTGCATAAATCCTTCATCTGTTTAGGGTTTTAAAAAATTGTGAGATATTTTTAAGGAAAATGGTTGTGTAAAATCTACCATGACGATATCGGGCACGGAGAGCTAGACCGTGGCTCTCGTGACCTCGCAGCCTGCTGGCTGGCAGTCCTTGCTGCCAAAGAACACGTGGAGATCCGAGAGCTCTTCACAAGGACAGGAAAGCGGTGGTATTTAGACAGACACCTTCCATTATAAATACACGTACACATATGCTTTTATAATATTTTTTAAAACTGGGATCAAACGTTAGCAAGGCAGAAGCCGCTGGCGTATCTGCCAGGGAAGCTGTCTAAACGGACAACTGTCTGGCTGCTGTTCAATGGTCACACGATGCCAGAGTCTAGCTCTCGGTCCAGGCTAATAGCTAACTCTACCTGTTTGGTCTTCGATGTGGAAGAGGTGCTGTAGGTCAAACTTCAGAGTGATCACCTTACGGGACGAACATTTTTGGGTTATGTACAGGAGAGTGACTGTCCTGGGGTATGTGCAGAAAATCCCTTTACTAGCCCAGTAGCTCTGCAGTCTGTTGATTATAATCTAGCAAATACTGTGGTGCGCGGAAATTTTTTTTCCCTTACGGCAGCTTTCCTTTCTCCTCTTTCCCCTACTCCTCTGTTTTTGGTTATTTTGTAAGGCAAATCCGGAGGGCCTTGTCATTTCAAATGAAAGTTACACGCACTCTTTCTCTTTCCACCTTTGCAACACGTGCAGTGTTGTACAAAGGATGCAGTATTACTTCTGACAACAGAACTGTGGTAGAAAATTACCATGTGTGTCTTCTTCCCACCCCACCCAAAGAGATTTAGTCATAGTGTTGGAAAGCAAAAGAGACTTTTTTGAGGCTCGGCTGTTACTGCATCTTTCTGAAGAGAAAAGCTCCCCCGTTGTGTTTAGAGGACAGGACATTATCAGATACTGTCTGCACCTCCACCTTCTCAAGTTATAGATGTGTGTTTCTGATGAGGAGTTACCACAAATTCATTGGAAACCCAATCTATTTTTAAAGAAGAGAATTGTATGGGTTTTATCTAGTTCTGGTCAGTTATCCATCTTCTGTAACAGGGGTCTGATATTTGATCTTGTCACTAAAATTTCAAGAGATGAAAATCAACAGCCTTGAATTATATTTCTTTTTTTTTGTTGTTTTGTTTGTTTTTGTTTTTTTGTTTTTTAATTATTTTTTTAGCAGTAACAAAAGTAATTTAACAAAAATAAAATCAGAAAGTAGTCTATTGACGTTGTGTACTCGGTAGTCCTGTCCCTGCCTGTAACAGATTTCACTGATGTATTTTTTAATACAGAAAACTATGTGAAAAGTAAACCTGCCCCTGATTCTGTCTGATCAAAGCCCATCTGTGTCTGTCTTTTCTGATCAAAGATGCTGCTTTCTCCACGTCCTGGCTTGGCACTCCCGGGGGGGAAGATATTTTGGCTGTAATATGTACCCTTCAGTAACCTACCGTGGCAGCACTTGGAGGTTCAGTGGTGATCCTGTAGGTTAATTCCATGTTCTGTGAACACTAAGCTGTCCCAGCCCATAGCTATATTAAAATAGTTTAACAGCAGGCACAGTATTTTGTATTGGAACGGTTCATAGAATGTTTCAGGGGGAAAAAAAAAAAAAATCATTCTGGAGAGATTAGTGTATAGGGGATTAAAAAAAAATAGCCTCAGCTGTGTTAGTTGCACACAGGTGTACCCAGAACCTCAATATTAGTAGGAGGATCCAGGAACTACTGTATTTTCTGGGCATCCCACATATGAGTGCAGCAGTTTATGTCCGTATCAGGTTGCTTTTGCCCTTTCCTTTCCCTGACACCTCTACCTGGGAAACGAGCAAGGGCAGCAGGCAGGACAGGCGCTGGGAGGGAAGGTTTCAGTTGGGTGGAGCAGAGGCTGTCAGCAGAGTAACGTCACAGCTGAGTTTTCCCGTAATAGATGGAAGTATTCCCATAGAATAAAGTAGTATATTTGTATATTACGAGTGATGCATTCATTTTACTTCTCTGAAGACCTTCACTTTTTGTTGTTTGTGAACACTTTCACATATGTTGATTTTTTTCCAGGTAATTGGAACGAAAAATTTTCGCCCCTCGTGTCCTCTCAGCAAGGAGAGTTAAATCATTTTAAGCATGGCTGTAAGCAAAGTTGTTAAACACGGTACTAACTCCTTTATTCATAGCTCTGAGATGAGAAGGGGTTCAATGCAGCATCTTTTGCTGATATAATTTAACAGAACAAATAGTTTCAGTTTCCATTTCTGGAGCCAGACACCTCCTGCCTGGGAGCTGTTTGGTAGCGGTGTGAATTGTCCTGGGTGTGCTGGGGTTATCTCAGCCTCCTGAGCCATTCATAGTCAGTCTGGCTAGAGTTCATGCTGACTTGCAAGGTCAACTCGTTATCTCGAAGGACTGAAATATATTTGTGGATTATATACACAGTATTGAAGTTCTGACAAAGCTGTTTATAATAAAAAGTAGCTGAATCACTCGCTAGCCACGCAACACTGTTACTTGAAATACTCTTTTAAGGAGAAAAATCATGCCTTAGTCTGAGTGGACAGAGAAACAACAAAGATGAGAGCAAGACAGACAAGTAGAAGGTAATGCTTCCTATTGACAGGGTTTCTTATCTGTGTGCCTTTCCACTGCTAGAAACACATTGTTTAACCGTCTCTAATTCTCAGTGCGCAGAGATGACAGCCCAGCTGTACAGGCTGTCTAGTTGGAGAGTTTGGAAGTGAGAGGGTTACTCGTTACCGAGGATACTCCTGTAGATAATTGCAGTTCTGGCCACTAAGGCAAGTCTTGGGGTTTTGCAGAGATTTTTATTTAAAATGCTTCCTGGAGTGCAGCGGCTGCCTATGCAGCGCTGGCGTTTTCCTAGCTGCTTTCATTCTGAGAGGTGCTCGGTGCAGTGTGCACCTTCCTGGCTTCAGCTGACTACAGAAGGAATCTGAAGGCACTTTGAATGTCACAGTTAGGTGCAAAAAGGAGCTAAATTATCATAGGAATTATTCTGTCAACCTGATTAATGACTGATCTGAACGAAAACCCTGGACTTCTCTGGCAGTAGTCTCCAGCCAAGTGCTGTCCCCTCCGAGACTTGAAATGAAAGGGCAGCGAAGTCATTTGTTTCATGCTTCCTAAGGGTATGCTCACACAATGGCGAGGCACCACCGACAAAGTTTTAGTGCTGGGATTACAGAAATGCTGCTGAAAGTGCAGTAAAGTCTTTGGGTTTTGGTTACAATCTCAATAACTCCTTTCAGTCCCTCGAGCAATAGTTTTGCTGCTGCCTTTGAAAAGAAAACAACAAATGCTATCGGATAAAGTCTTTACGGCGCTCTTTTCAACCCCCAGTCACCATGCTCTCTGTAAAAATTGGAATTCTGAGTTTTGCTAATATCAGCACAACAGGTATTCCCCCCGCTCTTGTCTTTCAGCAGCCATCCATCTGAAACACTCCTAGCAGACAGCAGAGGCAACAATTCAGATTTGCTCTTTTGTATTAAATTGCTGCTAATCCACATTATGCCCCAAGTGGAAGGGATCAGCCTTGCAAGATTTGAAGAAATAACAAGTTTTTGCAATCAACTTAGATTCCCAGTTTCTGCAAGGATCTTTACCACCACGTGCTGCAGAGGCTGCAGTGTTCTGCAGGGCAGTAATCTGTAACGCCCAGTTACGATGATGGAAATCTATTGAATATTTCCCTGCTTTTCTTTTTTTTTTCCTCCCTTCCTTTTGCATAACAAACTACCCAGTTTTGAAGATGCTGATTTATAACCAAGGATGAGCACCACAATCAGTAAAAATCATGGACCATGGACAAAAAAGTCTAGAAGTTTTAGGAAAGAGGGAAATTGTTCATTTAATCTGTCCTCTGGCATGAAGGTATCCCTTCTGCCTTTTCCAGGGGCTTCCATGGCAAGCCCACTTCAGTTCTCTTCCTCTCCATTTCCACGAAGCATTCAGTAACTTTAATGTTGTGCTTTATGAGGAAACTGGTTTGGACTTGCCAGGAAGATAGAGTAATAACAGAGCAAGTGATGGAGGAGAAACCACTGAACGGTACCGACGGGTCTGTGCAGTGGGGTGCTGCTGCCCTATTTACTGCGCTGGTTTGCTCAGGTGGGTGGTTGTGTGTGGCCAGAAACTAAACTAAACGATATTCACCTGTATAGGTTTCATCATTTTATATTCAGAGCTCCTCGATTAGATGCTATTACGAAAAATATGTGAATGTGGGCAAAGATGGGACAAACAGAGAACCTGATATTAACGGTGTTTAAATTTCTGCACCCAGACTGCGAGCTTTTCCGCTGATTTGTGGCAAATAGCAAGATCTGCAACAGCCTTTAGATTTTTATCTTAATTATCATCAATAGATGCTGCAGCTATTGAGGTCATTAGTGCTCAGTTGATTGCACCAGTGCTAGATCTGGTCCAGGGAGTACTGCAAAGTTGTGGAACGGTTTTAAAAGTTGTAAAGGCTTTAAGGAGCCTGGGCTTCTTGGATTCTTCTAGTCACAGTACTTAAATTTCCTTTGGACAATAACAGTCACTAAGCTAATGGTTTTTCAGCAAAGATTTGTTTTTTAATAAAGACACAAAAACTGGAGTATTTTAGGTTATCACTTGCTTGGAGGGAAAAAGGGAATTTATTACAAGAAACTGTCAAGCCAAACAAAGCATCAAACACCAAATCTCAAAATGACTCCCAAGTGCACGATTTTAATTAACAAAATTCCAGTCCCCCTTCCTTGTGTTCAGACTTAATTGATGCAGGCTGCGATGCCCACAGTAAGTACAGCTTGGTAAACTTTGTGGTTTATATCTGACACTTAGATACGCCAATGAACAGCATACCTAGGGCCTTTGGTCTACAAGTCTTTGACCTTTTTACTCTCTCTATATTTGTAACAAAAAAAGCCAGAACACTTGGAAAAGGTCTTTTAGGGCTGGAGCCAGGATTCTCCGTCTAGGAAAAGGCTGTGAGTGTCTGCTCTTGACTTGATCCCCCGGTGAGCCACTGACTCGTTCCATAGCCCAGGATCTGTTGTAGACGTAACTACTGTTGTATAGCTGAAGCCTCATGTTTGGTCCCTTGCCAATCCGTACCTCAGTTGTACCCATCTATAAATTGGCCAGACTTTCCTACCTCGTTTGGGCATTATGAGGCTAAATTCTGTAGGATGCTTTGCAGCCCCGTGATGAAAGGTGCTATATAGCTGCAAAGTGTTATTTCAAAAGGTTTAAATAGGTCACCAGTGCATCATAACCTATATTAAAAAGACTTTTTTCTTATATGAGAATTTATAGAGTTCAATGTATGGTATTAATAAGTGAATTACTGAGACCCCAAAAATAGTTTTTGTTTGAATCGTATCTGTATTCTGGAAAAGTGATTAAAAACCTTTAACCTTAATAAAAGAGTACATCCTCATTTCCTGTATTATGTTGCAATCTAAGTTTAAAAGCAGAATATCCTATATTTTAAGGGGGGAGGGTTTAGTTGTTTTTAAGCCAGCATTGAAATAGCAGCTTAATATCTTCACAGCAAGGCTTGGTCCTTCCCGCATGGCTGCACGGCAGCTCACACTGAGTTTTGCTCCTTTTTGAAGCCTTTGGGATTGGCTGTAATTAGATCAACCACCACATTTGTCACACGCACCCCTTCCCCGAAACCAAAATCAGGGGCAGTGGTGGTTTGTCCTCCAACTTTGCAACCACTCGGCACTAAAATGTCAAGCTTTCCCTGCTTTTCAGTTAATTTCCATGCTATTGCTTATTCTTCTGCAGTGTATCTTTTCTTTATGAATGCATTTTTATACAAGCAGAGAGAGAAATAAAGCAGACATCCATTCCTGACCAGAAAGAAAAACAAGTGCCAGGATGTGCTGGGAGGTTGCCGGGCAGGGCTGGCGCTGCCCAACACATCTGTGGGCAGGAGGACTCCTCAGCTAGCATCCCATCTTCTCAGCTATCCTAAAATCCGAGAACTGGCCCGAGAGCGTGCAGTAACAGGGAAACACCATGGGTGACCTGGATAACCCCCTTGAACAGAGCTCGATATGGCTTCCAGCAAGGGCAGCGAGAGCCCTCCTGGATTTCTGAATGCGGTCCCTCGAGGCTCTGAGGCTCTGCCTGAGCTGTACCGTGCTCCTTCAATAGTGGGGCTCTTGCTGCTGTTCCCAGGTCAGACAAGCAGAGCCCCCCTGGACACAGCAGGTCAGTCACCCAACACTCAAATTCAGGCACGGGGAAAATTAGGCTCTCCCTGGTGTCTCAGCACAGCAATGGCATTTTACAGCTCTTTGGAATTCACGAGTTGGAAGCCCCAAACCACAACCCTCCTCCTTCACAACCATGTGAAACCCTCAGCCATGCCTCATGCTGCGGAGGGGGGGCAGGATCCACGCACCGCTTTTCCCTGCGTTATTATGGTCACCACCAGCTGAGTGTGAAGGAAGAAACGTGCAGCTCCAAGGAAGCTGCGGCCCCGCTGCACGGAAGCCCCTCTCCCACCCTGTAGAGGGTTTATGTGGCAAGGTTTTTGGGGTGGGGGGCATAGGGGTGGCTTCTCTGAGGAGAATCCAGAAGCTGCCCCATGGTAGATAAGGGCCCCGCTGCTGGCCAGAGCTGGGCCAATAAGTGATGTTGTTGGTGCCTTTGTGAGAGCAGATTTAAGAAAGGAAATAAAAAACACTAATGGGGAACAGCAGCTGGGAGAGAAAGAGGGATGAGAAGCAGCCCTGCAGGCCCCAAGGTCAGAGCAGCAGGAGGGCAGGAGGTGCTCCAGGTACGCAGCAGCAGTTCCCCTGCAGCCTGTGGAGAGGACCCTGGTGGAGTAGGCTGTCCCCCTGCACCCATGGATCCCACATGGAGCAGATCTCCACGCTGCAGCCCATGGAGGAGCCCCTGGTGGAGCAGGTGGATGTGGCCTAGAGGAGACTGCGGCCCATGGAGAACCCCCGCAGGAGCAGGCCCTGGGCCGGAGCTGCAGCCCGTGGAGAGGAGCCTGGGCAGGAGCAGGAGGTCTGGGGGGAGCTGCCGACCGTGGGGGACCCAAGTTGGAGCCGTTTGCTCCTGAGGATGGACCCCATGGTATGGAGCCATGTGGGAGCAGTTCCTGAAGAGCTGCTGCCTGTGGGCAGGCCCCACAGGCTCAGTGTGGGAAGGATGGCATCCCATGGGAGGGACCCCACAGCACAGGGGCAGGGAGTGACTGTGAGGGAGTGGTGGAGTCAAAGTGCCATAGATTGACCACAGCCTCCATTCCCCCGTTCTCCTGAGACGCTTGGGGGGAGGAGGTGGAAGAGGGCAGATGGGAGGAAGGTGGTTTTGGTTTCTTTCCCGTTTCTCACTTCTCCACCTTCTTAGTAATAGGCAATAAATTGTATTGTCTCCCTACTCTGAGTCTGTTTTGCCCGTCACGATAATGGTTGAGTGATCCTTATCTCAACCTTTGAGCCCTTCCCATCGTATTTTCTGCCCTTTCCCTTTCAGGAGGGGAAGTGAGAGCGGTTCTGGTGGAGCTCAGCTACCCACCCAGGTAAAACCACCACAAACCTCTGACACAGACACACACGAGCCACCAC
>CM021787.1:4517071-4615967 GCA_011076525.1 Nettapus auritus | reverse complement strand
AGGACAGAGAGAACCGAGGCTTCTCCTGTCCCATGCCTGTGCACCACCGTGCAGGCTCTGCTCCCTGAGCATGGCCGCGCTCCTGGCAGAAGAGCAGACATCTTCAGATGTCTTCAGCATGGGGTCCTGTATCCCAGCAAGCCCTGACTCTTCCTGCTACACCAAGAATTTACCCCTTCCCCATAGGTTTGGGTGAATAAGACCAATGATGTACTGAAGGGCACAGGCTCTGCAGCAAGCTGAGTTCACAACCCCATCACTCCTGCATGTGCAACCCTCCAGGCACGGTCCCGGTACAGCTCAGCACCCCACCACTCACCGACCGACTGCAGCACAGCCACGGTGCTGCCGGCAGCCACTCCTCCGCTGTTGGCAATGGCAGCCGCCGACATCATCTTGGCAGCTATGGACCCTGCGGCGATGCCGCCCGCCGTAAACCCCAGCGCAGAGATGCCCAACGGGACACCGACGAGTGCCACTCCTGCAGCAGGGACACCAACACATCTGCTACCCGCATGCCAGGTCCCATCCCAAGAGGATGGGGTGTCAGAGCAAAGAGCGAGGGATGTGGGGCACAGGGTCAGGGATGCCCCATCCCCAGGGAGAAGAGGAAAGGTGCTTAGGGCTGTGCCAGTGGCTAGTGACAGATTCCCCAGCACACCAGAGCCCAGCTGAAGCCTCGCTGGGTGCCCAGCCCAGGCACGGGGCAGCCCATGCCCCTGAGCTCTGCTCACCCAGCCCATGACATGGGTGCTCTGTGGCCAAGCCAGGGGCCAGCCACTTACCTACTCCAGCAGTGGCCCCAATAATCGTTCCTACGATTTCACTTGCCATCGCTAGGATGAAAGTTGAGAAAACGTCACTCAGAGTGGGCACAGCTCACCCCCCAGGCAAAGTTGCTGCAGGACTGATAGCTGCCCCCATCCACCACCTCCTGCAGGCTTCCCTCCACCCGCAGGACCCGCCGTACCTACCTGCTGTGCTTGCAGTGCCCGTCTGCCCTCAGCACCCCACTAACACGGATAAAAGATGGAGCAGGGAGCGCCCCATCCCACCCAGCACCGCCCCGGGGCCGCCCCACACTCGTCACATCTCAGCCCAGGAGGAGGAGGCTGCTTTGTTTTCCTCTGTGCACCAGGACCCTGCATTTTCCGCTGCCAGTCAGCAGAGGCAGCGGTGACGTAGGGGAAGTGGATTTCTAGGAAATCAGTGCCTTTGGTTTCTTTTCCCCGAGTTTCCCTGGGTTAGTCCCACTGCTTAACCCTTGCTGTGCCCGGCTCTCGCCGCACCCGGGTGCTCATGCCGGGCGCTAAGTGCGGGCAGGGGCCTCGCTGGGTGCCGGGGTGTGTGGGTGCCCCCTGGGTGCCCCCTCCCCTGCCAGCCCCCCACGGGAAGCAGGCTGGGAAGGTGCCAGGGCTTTGGGGATGGGGATGGAGATGGTGCGGGGCAGGAAGCCCCCCTCGGTGCTGCTGCAGGTGCTTTACCGGGCGCTTTGCAGTGGGGTCAGGAGCTCTGAGCTTTCAGCTGAGAAATACGGGCAGCGTGGAGCTTTCCGGCAGCGGTGGCAGTCGCGGGCACCTCCCTCTCCTCCACCCAGCAGCCTCAAAAAAAGGCCCTGAACCCCCCTTTTTTCCCCCCCCCCCCCCCCCCAGTCTCCCTCGAGCCCCTTCCCCACTCCTTACCCCAGGACTGCGGGTCCGGCTGCCCCCTCCGTGTCCCCAGGACGCTGCTCGTGCCACCGGCCCGCGGGCACCTGCAGCGCGGGGACGAAGCGAGTACGCAGCCTGTGCGCCACCGCAGCTGGTTGAAGGGGACCAAATCCAGTTGCAAGTTGATCTGGTTCCTTTTTACCAGCCCCAGGGACGCACTTTCTCTCCGGAGGTGTCACCGGGGCTGGCGCCAGCATCAGGGTCTCGGCGTGGGGGTCCCAGCCCAAAAATACATACTTCTTAACATTCCATAACGCCGGCCGACTCCATATGGGCATATGAAGAAGTATGTAGGGTTGGGAGGGAGAGGTGGCCAGGAGAAGCCCCCAGCCCCGGCATCCCCCCTGCTCTGCAGCGCTGGGGGCCAGCTCCATCCCTCTGGGGAAGCCGGGGGACGCGGGGCGAGGGTGCCCAAGGTGCCCAGGGTGCCCAAGGTGCCCAGCCTTTGTGCTGGTCCCAGGGCTCGTGGGCAGGTGACGTGCCCACAGGGGGGCTTTTCACCAGTGGCTGCCCTTGGCGGGGCTGTGGGGCACCCCAGAACGGGCAGGGGCTCAGCAGTGTGGGCAGCCCCCGTGGCTGAGCGCCGTGTCCCTTGAACCCCTGTGGGTTGGGGGTTCCAATGCTTCCCTAGGGGCTGCAGGGGAACCCCCACATCAGCTCCAGGTCTTGGCAGCCCCCCTTCCTTGCTGCTGCTGTGCTGGGCCAGGATGGACCAGCTGCACGTCCCCAGCACCCTGCACCCCCTGCAGCACCCCAGCACCCTGTGCTGCCCCAGCACCCTCCCCGCTGGCCACCCTGCTGCAGCCCAGGGTGCCAAAGCAGCGTTTGTGGCCCCCTTGCTCTGCAATTTATGGCCAGGTTGGAGGGGAACTGTAACCCCCTGCACCCCCGTCTCGTTGCCCAGCTCCTTGCAAGGCCAGGAGAAGGATGCGGGGGTCCTGGTGCTCTGTGCCCCCTAACCACAGCCCGGCACAGCAGGCAGGGATGGTGGAGAGGCCTTTGCTGATGGGGGGGTTTTGATTGAGGTCCCTGGGGCTGGAGACCATCTAAGGGGTGCAGGGAGGGCTCAGCGACCCCCACACAGCACAGCCAGGGCAGGGCGATGGAAGGAGCAAGTGTCACAGCAGCCTGTTCACACCTTGACCCCGGCGACCTTCCTACCCCTAAACTGGGAGCCGGAGTGGTGCAAACGCGGGGACCCATCCCAGGAGGGGGCGGCGCAGCTGGGGAGAGCAAGCGAGGGGAGCAGGGGCTGGGGGGACCCAGCACGGCCGTGACTCAGCGCCGTGACCACTGCAGCTCTCTGCAAGGAGCCGCTGGGTGCCAAGCAGGCTCCGGCCCCGCTCGCGACACCCGCAGGCAGAGACGAGGTTGCTCGGTGGCCCCCAGAGTCTCCAGCCCTCGCTGTGGGGTAGGGGGGCTTCTGCCAGCATGGTCGTGGTGCCCCCACGATGCTCTGCTGGTGTCCTGGGGCTGTCCCGTGGCTGTCCCCTGGTCTTGGGGTCCTCAGGGACACGGCTTTTGGGAGCCCCGTCCCCAGCCTGAGGGCAATGCTGGGGCAGAGCGCATCCGGCTGCGCCAGCACCCCTTTTCCCTCAAAAATCAGACAGAGCAGGCACCTCGGCTGGACACTGCAGAGATTTCCCGCTGAACCCCTCGGGCTCCACCTGCCCTGCAATTTTAGGCTCCCGCAGGGCTCTTGGGGTGCAGTGGGAGCTGTCAGCCTGTGGCTTTGCCCAGCGCTGAGCCCCCGCACCCAGGGTGCAGGGGCAGGGCTCTCGCATCCCGGCCCACCTCGGCTCCAGCCACCTCGGCTGCCCTTGGGCATTTCTCCCAGCACTGCGGCGTTGAGGTGCCCCGGCCCCGGGGGACCTTCACGGCTCCAGCCCACGGCACAGCCCCGCAGCCCTCGGCCGGGCTCTGCCGGTGACCTTGGAGGGCCGCACGCAGCCCCGCGGGCAGCTCAAAACCATCCTGCCCGGAGCCCCCAGGCCCTGCACCCCTCCGGGAGCAGCTCCCTGCCCCAGGCACGGGGACGAACGGCCCCGCAGGGGTTGGCAGCGGAGCCGGGGGGGTGCCGGGGTGGCTGTGGTGGCTCAGGAGCTTGCACGGCACCGAACAGCCCCAGCCTGGCTATAAAAGGAAGCGACTTTATTCCACGCTCTGCCCCAGCCGCGTGCCCGGCCGCGCTCTGCAGCCGCTCGCTGGCAGCGGCCTCGCCAAGTTTCACCGCTCAGCATCTGCCCCGGCTCAGCCAGCACGGGGCAAGCCCCCGCCTCGGCCACTGCAGATGAGCGGGAGGTGGGTGCACAGCCGAGGGGATCCTGGGGAGCGCCCTGGTCCCCAGCTTCAGTCGTTGGCACCGCACGCTTTGGGGCTGCGGCCGCGTGGCTCATGGTGCCCTGGTGTGCCCAGCACCCCGCACACGGGGCTGTGAGGTGGGGATCCTTCCCCTCCCATCCCATCCCATCCCATCCCAACACATGGCCAGGGGGTGCCCCACCGCCCCCCTCAACCCCACCATGAGCTTGCTGCCATCCCCACGCCTCCACCTCCACCTGCCCAAGTCACGGGGGGCCGCGGGGACCCCCAACCCTGCAGCGCTCAGTCTCTGCCTTCCCTCCCTACCCAAGCTGCTGCGAGCAGCCGAGCTCAGGGGCCGCAAGCAGCAGCGGCATCCCCAGCCCGAGCGGGGCTCAGCTCCAGCCGAGCTCGCTGAAGGTTAAACGCTGGCGGCGGGGAGAGCCCCGCTGCCTCCCACAGCCCCCGCACCCGCCGGCTCCCTGCGGCCACTTACTGTCCTGGAGGTGACACCGGCCAGGGCTGGGCTCCGGTGGCAGCGGGCTGCTGCGTCCCCCGGCAGGAGCATGCCGCTTCCCAGCTCGCCTTGACTTTGCCACAGGACTCCTCCAGCTCGTCCGCAGGAGCTTGCAGCATCCTCCAGTTCAGCAGGAGAAGTTCCTCGCCGGGGAGGGAGGGAGGAAGGGAGGGATTTAAGGCAGCCCCTGCCCGGGCTGCGGATGCCTCCGGGTGCAGGTGAAGCCCCTCGGCTCGCTGGGGCACCCCGCAGCCTCCTCCTCGTGTGCCCCATCCTGGGCTCGGTGCCCCCGGCACGCAGCTGACAGATGCGGGGAGGCACCGGGGGTGATCCCTGCTGCTGAACCTCTCCTCCCGACCCGGGCACTGCCGGCGTGTGGGGCACCAACCACCTCCACCTCCTGCCCCGCGTCCCCTGGGCGCACGGCGGGGGTCCCGGAGCACCCGCAATGCCTCTCCTGGGCCCAGCAGCATCTGGGGGGCTCAGAGTGTGAAACCTGCCACCGCTGCAGCCACACAGCTCCCCGGGGACCCCACGGGCACGGGGACACCCGGCTGCCCTGTGCCACCCACCCGCTCTGCCCCCAACACCCATCGCAGGGGGTTTATAGGGTCCGGAGCTGTGCAGAGCAAAGCCAGGGGCGCGGGGCTGTGCTGCCCACCCCGGGACCCCTCGCCCCCACGTCCCCCCACCCTACCTTTGTGTGCAGCCGGTTCCTGGCCCAGGGGGGACCCGGGGACACACACCTCGTCCCGGCCACCAAAGGGCGAAGGCAGACAGACGGATCCACGGCATCCCTCCCGCGGCGGTCCCCGGCGGCTCCCCGCCTGCCCCAGCGCCCTCCCCAGCCCGGGTGCGCTCTGTTTGCCTGCTATTTTTGGCAGCCTCCTAAGAGCTCCTCTCAGGCTATTAATAATGAGAGTGCGAAATTCGTTTGGCCTCTCCTATATAAGGAAAGGTAGAGGCTTAGAGGCAGCTAAATATACTGGCGCGTGCGGGAGCGAGCGGGGAGGCTTTGGCACCGAGTGTGGAAAAGAGATTGTTTGAACAATGGAAAGACGGACTCACTCGGAGCACAGGGCCCCGTGCGGACGGACGGAGGGACGGATGGACGCAGGGACGGTGCCCGTGGGCTTGGCCAGGCCTGGCGCTGCAGCAGCCGGTGCCCCCGGGGACCTTGCTTCAGGAAGACGGCAGCGGGAGCAGGGGGACACGCCTGCAGCGGGGATGCTGTGGGAGGTCCCGGGCTGAACCGGCCAAATTTTCCCCAAAACGCGATGAAAGATCCCGTAATGAACCCAGCTGGGCCAGCAGCACCCCAGGCCGGGTGCCTGGGCAGCAGGGACGTGCACTCAGCTGCCTCCGAGCCCCGCTGGCACCTCTGGGAGCCCCGGGCTGGGCCAGGCGCTGACCTTGCCCCGGGAGAGCCCGGCTGGAGCAGGGAAAACAGCAGCAATTCGGGGAATCCTGATGGCAGGAAGGCACGGAGGAGCAGTGCCAAATTCACATGGTCATAACAAGGACAGCACAGGCAGAGGGGTGAGAATATGAGCGGAGAGGAAAAAAAAAAAAAAAAGTGCTCTGCCCCTGAGCTCCATAAAGAGCTTTCTTTTTAACTCCTCCTAGGCAAGGTGCTGCGTAAGGAGGGACGAGCAGGGTCGGGGAGCCCAGTTTTTGTGTCTGCAGCTACGCAGAGCTCCCCAACACATCGGTCTCATCCTGGGCCGCGGCACAGTGGTGCTGGCAGGGGGAGAGGCCCCGATAATGGACCTGGGGTTGCTCTGAGGCTCTGGGCAAGGATGGAGTCAGCAGGAAAGGGGCACAAGCAGAGCCCCCTGGGGCACCCCGGAGGGGTCCCAGCACCCTGGAGCCCCCAGTGGTGGGTGCCATCTCCCAGGGAGAGAGTCCCTTTGGGACAACACCAGCAGCTCCAACCCCCCCAGTCCTTAGCACCCTGTGGTGCTCAGCACCCGCTCTTCTCCAAGCACCACAGCTGCGTCCTGCCGGGGAAGGTGCTGTAGGCCAGAGGCTGGTGTAGGAAGGAGCAGCTGCTTGCCCCCGGGGCAGGGAGAAATCCGGGTTGTCTCCATCGCTGCCCTAGGGCCTGGTGCAAGTTTTTTGCTCAGGAAGCCAAGCCCCAAGGGCCTGCAGCTGGGCGACTCCTCACCCGCAGCCACCGCCCGTCCCACACCCCTGCAAGGAGCCAGCAAACCTTAACTGGTGCTGAGCAGGCAGCGCAGGCAGCTCGGCTGCAAAGGGGCAGCCTTTGGAGCTGCACGCAGGGGGAGAGCTGGAGGAATAAAACCGGCAGAGCTGGGGGACACGGAGCAGAGCAGGAGCACGGGGGAAGGCATGGAGCTGAGCATGGCTGGCAGAGGGGCAATGGACTCTTTGGGTTCGGCTCCTCGGGTCCTTAGGTGACAGCGCTGCGAACCCCAAGGGCTCCAGCACAGCCCCTGGGAGGTGTGGACGGGCAGAAGGGCGGCTCTGGAGGCGTCTCCGTGCTTTGCAAAAGCAACATCCTGCAACACTGCCAGGCCCCTTCTGGCTGCCGTGGTGCTGAAGTGTGTTCCCTACAGCAGCCAGAGACAGCTGGGCAGCCTTGGTATCTCCTTCAAGGACTCCAGTAATTGATGAATGTTCCTCTGCTTCGCCAGGAGGAACACCCACCCTAAGTGTAGGTGCAGCTCGCGCCCCGATGCTTCTGCTATTTTGCTTTCCAGTAGTCAGTGACCCCCATCCCTCCTTTGGCTGTCGGAGAACAGCCCCGGGCAGATCTGTGGCACTCTGCACCCACGGCCCCTAAAGCACCACTGAGCCCCAGAGCCCAGCAGCCCCCTGGGGATGAGGAGGGAACTCCCAGCTCCTGTCCAGGGAGGGCAGTGGCTGCATTAGGACCCATCCTGCAGCTGAGACTGGAGAAAGAAGCAAGGTGAGCAGCAGCAAAACATCTTCCTTGTTTATTTGCAAGAAAGTTTTTGTTTAAAAAATTACTTTTAGTCTTGAACCAAGTAACACCGCCATCAAACGTTGTTAAACCAAAGTTCGGACAGGTTGGGCAGCCCGCCGCTACACGGAGGAACAAAGGAAAGGTTTAGGAGCAAACTATTTTAAAACTAGATCGCAACGTTTCCCTCAAACATCTTCACAAGCGTTTGAAGCTCATTTGAGTTAAAGGAGAAAATAAAATCAAGTGACTCTGACGGTTCATCTAACAGATGTCTCAGCTTTTAACTTCCACACATGGGTAACTTGTAGCCAGCGTCTCTAATTGTGAAATCAAAATGCATAGCAATGCAGAAACCTTCCTCGTGCAAGGTCAGAGCGGGACCACGATGCTTGGGTAACGAGCGCTGAGGTTGGCGATGCTACGGGGGAGAAGGAGGCGAAGGATTTTGAACGCGTTTGCTCTACGTGCACACACCTCGGAAGGTAACGGGGCACCGAGGCAGCCTGCCCCGTCTCCTGTGCCAGAAGTCACCAGGAGGGTCCCCCCTCGTCCTCCGCAGGGCCTCGTGCTCCGATGCTGCCGGCGTGGCGCTGCAGAGGGATGCTCAGAAGCACCGAGGGTTAACAAGGGGAAGAGGGCTCGGGGAGGGGTGGCCGCTCGGTGCTGCACTGCGAGGGAATACCAACGGGGAGCCAGAACTATACAGGGGAGCTCGAGCGATGCCCCGCCACCACGGGGAGCCAGAATTATACAGGGGAGCTCGAGCGATGCCCCGCCACCAGCCACCAGCCTGCACTCGGTGGTGACAAACAACCAAGGAGGGGGGAAGCCTCGGCTCCGAACCAAACGGCTCGGAGCACAGGGGATGCCACAGCCCCACTGCAAAGCCTTCACGGAGGCAGACAACGGCTCTCCTGCACAGGGTGGTGCTGGCAGCTGCCTAAAGCACCTCATCCCGAAGGTGTTCCCGCATGGTGAAGTGTAAGAACAAAGCCAACCTCGGCTGAATAAAGGTGCTGGCGAGTAGCAGCTGCACAGACTTTAATTCTTGCCTCTTCCGTAATAGGAAGCCAGGCTTGCTTGAATGCACACACTGCACCTCCTGCGAGGGTTTCTGATCTCTGCAGCAAGGAATGCCTGAACCACCGCAAGCACCGCTCCTCACTGCAGAGGGGATTTCCCCAGGACAGACAGAGCAAGAGACTTGAAAGGCACGTGCCCTGAAACAGCTGAGTCCAACAGCGTGGAACGATTTCAGGCACGGTCCCAGGACCACATCTGGTTAATCCCTGCAGCTTCCAAACCTCATTTTCTCGCAGTCTGTTCATCTTCCATCCAAACGGAGGGAAATGCCTCAGAGGGTGGCGTCACCCAAGAGCTAAGCGTTTGGCCAGGAGCGGGCTTGCAGCGAGGGCTCCAGACAAGCACTGGGCTGTGACCCTTTAAGGCACGGCAAGGGGAGCATCGTCCTGCCGTCATGCCATCCCCGTGTGTGGTCCGAGGCAGCCTCCTCGGGAAGGAGCAGTTGTGAGAGCGGGTGCAGGACGAGCAGCCCGGGCAGGGGCCGCTTGGCGCTGAGCACCAGCTGCACGCCAGACAGACACAAACCGGAGGGTGGCCTGGGAGGTGACGCAGGCAAATGGGAGGCAAACCCCGTCCCGGTGCAGGCGACAGGGCACGAGGCTGTTGCCCCGCTCGGGACTCCTCGGGAGAGTGCCTGGCTCCAGCTCTGGTGCCTGCGGAAGACAGCTGATTGCCCAGCAAAATAAACTTAGCAGCAGCCACGACTACATTCAGCGAGGGGACATTCCCTCGCTTGCAATAGTGTTTAATCTTCATCTTGCTCAACACAAATCAGTAGTGCAGCAATATAAATACAACTGAGGAAGTTAAAGCCTTTTGGCTTTCATAGCTCAAAAAAAAAAAAAAAAAAAGCCAATGAAACGAGTTTCCAGTTTTTAAATTAAACACAAAGAAAGGCAATAAACTGCCCACCCATCCGTGGAGGAGCAGCGGCATCCTTCATGCCAGTAAGAGGTTGATTTCTGCCCGAGGACAGGGGTGCAACTCATGAAAGCAGCACAGTGAGATAAAGAAGCAGGTATGGGAAAGGACCACCGCGCACCTGGCTCCCAGCAAGGCCTTTCCCAGAGTTCAAGCAGCAGAGAGACACAGCCACCGGCTGCTGACACTCACCGTGCAGTGCCACTGGGTGCTGAGAATTCCCTTTTCCACTGACTACAGGACACCAAATGTACTGCACACTGTACCGGGAGCACACAGGGCTATTGAGCTGTAATGACACGAGGCCACTAAGCTGCCGGCCAGAGGGAAGAGCCAGCTGCTGGGAGCTGAAGACACCAAACCCCGTTTGCTTGGGTTGTGCAAGTTTTAAGGAAAAGAAACCCCGCGTGGCATTTTGTAATTGAGACACAGTTGTTGTCCAGACTCACGGAGGGCTTAGGGAGCAACAGAAAATGCTGCTGAACTACACCTCATGGCTTTGGAATTAAGTCAGCCATTAAGCAAGTGTACCAAAGGCGAGTGTCCCATCCCTGCTCCGGTATCCATCAGGAGAGCTTGCTGCAGGAGGGGGGCTCCCAGCCCAGCTAATTACCACAGGCAGGTCAGCTTTTCCACATCGGAACAGCCACTGTGTCATCAACACCCCCAGTGAGAAAAGCCTAACAGTTATTTAGGACGGCTACAAAACCCTCTCCCCTACCCGCAAGCTGATGGATTGTGACCGTAGTGTTTAGATTCCTCCTACTCTACACTCCGAAAACAGCCAGTGTATGTGAAAGGACAAATCTAAATTAAAATAGTGCTTAAACCATTAGGGAAGGTGGGATTAAAAGAAAACAGAACTGTCTGACAGCAGAAGTAGTTCGTGGCGGGCTATGGGAGCCGGGAGGGAGCTCAGAGCACAGCCTTGACCTTCCTTCTTCAAAGAGCTTCCAAGGCGAGTGACCTGGAAGTCCCCAGGTGTTTCTCTGCTGCAGTCTGAGGCGGGCCAGGAGGGTCCTGCACATTCACAGTTGCTCCAAGTGGTTCTGTCCTGCCGCACTCCAGATGCCAGCTCTGTCTTTTCTGACGCTTCATCTGCGGTTCACAGTTATCTTCTCCCTTTGATTTCCCTTGGAGTTCAAATTCAAGTACAACCAGTTTCAACTGAATGAAAAGAAACCCGCAAAAACAAAGATATTTTCTGTGAAACAAGTTAGCAGCTCTTGTCCTAACCAAACTGGCCTCCAAAGGCCCTTGCAGAATAGGGACGGGAGTGGCCTTCTCTTTCCCATTGAGCTCCAGCAAAAGGCCACCTAAAGGGAGCTATAGGATTTCCTCCCTCTGGTTCTTGGGTTTTAGCGTCACTTGTCCATTGCGCAAGGAGCCGTTCTGGCTACGGAGCAGCTTCCCTTTCTCATGGTCAGGCCATGTGAAGATGGCTTCATCGCTGTCCAGTTCAGACTCGGAGTGCATCAGGCTAGTGTTGAGGACCTGGGCTTTCTGTCTGCCACCTTTGAAGGAGAGAGATTCCCAGGTTAAAACCGCCTTTAACACTGGTCAAACACCACAGTTTAACTCCATTCCCCCTCTAAGTCTCACGTTCCTGCCACGTCAAGGGGCAGCCTACTCAGACTTTCCTGTGTCCATCATTATTCCCTCAAATGCTGAACCCAAAGACGAAGCGATCCTGCTTCAGATACCTTGGCGTGACAGAGGGCACGCAGACGGTGCACAGCACAACAAATGGGTAGGGAAACAAATAACGTTACCAGAAGGGGCTGTGAGAACTCGCGGGATCTCTGTCTCCCTGACCTTGCTTGAGGGCATTGTCTAGAAAGCTCTCTGAGGGCTAAGGGCCGTGGTAAAGAGAACACGCAGGTGTGCAAGAGATTGCTGCATTCTTACCACCCTCCCTACTCTCATCTCACTCCTCTTTCCTGCAAGGGGAGGGAAATAAATTAATGGGCTGAATTTAGATTAATGCACAAGGACAGGGGAGAGACATTTACTGATATTGTCAGTTGTGGAAATATTTAAATTTAGCTTTTCCTTAATGGAGAAATGCAACATCTCTGCTATCAGAATGCTCCCTGGACGTATCTAGCAGGGAAAAAGACTTTAGTCAGCAGCCAGCCTTGGAAGAGGCGGGATGAGTTTAGTTACCAGAGAGCAAATGGTGGAGGAAAATGACTGCAGAACAATGAGCCCTTTATTTAACAGTGGGACTCTCCTGTGCGGGGTGACAGATGGTCAGATTAAAGCAGAGTTGGGTGCAAAGGGAGGGAAATCCACCCATTTTTTCTTCAAGGGTATCATGCAGCTGGGATGGCCCAGTTCTCAGAGGAATTATCTGCTCAGCTGTCACTGCAATGCCCTCCAATGCTGTCCTTAGGCACTGTTCACCTTCCCGGAGCACCATTAAATGGGATAACACTAAGATGAGCAATTATTTTCCTCTAGCAAACAAGGAGCAGGGACTATTTTCCACATGCAGTTATTCAGAACGGCTACAAAACCCTCTCCCTTACCTACAACCCCTCCTCTTAGAAACAGGACTAAAACTCTTACTTGAAATGCCTACTTCAGCAGCTGCAGCACTGCCCAGCACTTGGTGGGGCTGTGCTCTGCATAAACTCTCCACTTCTCCCTCCTCTCCTGGTCAATCAGCAGGTGACAATGGCTCAGTTCAGATATCATCGCAGCAAAAACACTCCAGCCTGAAATAACTCAGTGATCTTTGCAAAGCACCTGACAAGCACCCTCTAGGACAGCAATGCGGCCAGGAAAATGCTGGCCAAGAACACTGAAGACAAGCGATTGCCTTTCTGGAATGGGTTGATGGGCCTGTAACCACATAGAGCACTGGGGACTTCGTTGGTCTCTCCCCTAAGATAGGCATCTAGGAAAAATTAAAGGAGAGCTAAAATGTGAAACGTTCAGAGCCTCATGCCCACAAGGACAAAACTGGATACATTTAAGAACGAGTCATTTGGGGTGGGAGAATACTGGGGCAGAAACGAACACCAGTCCCTCCAGGCCACCGAGAATTTTCATGTTGCTTGGTGTCCCTTTGTTTACCGGTGAAGGTCAATCAGCTTGGTGAAATGCTTAATGACACCGAATTCCTGCTTAGCTGTAAAGCCTTGCCAAGGAGTTGGATACTGGCAAGAAGCAAACTGACTGGAACAGAGTACCAGGACTAAATGAAAAACTTCAGAGCAAGAGAAGCTACAGTCAACACTCAGTTTTGGACTTCTTGGATCAGGCAGGTCTCTGAACTGCTAACATTTATCTGCTTTGTGACAGGAAGTGGAAACATCAGGACTATACCAATTTCAGCCCCAATTTTTAAACCAAAGAGTTAGATAACGACTAAATACCCTGCCTACTGATCAGAAACAAGCTCTTAGATCTTCTGAGACTCGTCTGTCAGTACCTAACGTCATGTTTGTTTCACTCTGTGATTTTTAATTCCACTGAGGAAGAGTGTTCTTAGTCAGCATTCTGGAAATGCTGAGCTCTTCCCTCTCATGTTTTACCTGCTTTGGGATTTGGTTTTAACTCCAGGCTTTCTTGATCCGTTGCATCCAAAATCTTATATTTGCTTTTTCTTTTGGATTTTCCTTTTCGTCTAAGAAGAAAAAGGAAGAAAAAGAATTAAGAGGCAATTCATTTCTAAAAAAAGACAGAAGAAAAAAGAGACAGATCTTCAAAGTACTTGCTTATTTCAGATTATGTTAATAACAAAAAGCAAAACATTAAAAACACTGCTTTTAGTTGCACATTTACAGGCTAATCCAAGCCTCACTTCTTAACTGAACCCGGAGTTTTAGGACTTCAGTGTTTCACATCAAACACCAAGTGACAAAAACGAACTTCACAGGGCTAAGCAGCCAACCTGCTGGGACTATGGGTTTGAATCTCTTTCACCTCCCAGTGCAGCTACTTGGCTCTGAAGCACGGACACAGAGAAGGTTATGATCTCAGTCCCACCTCTTGCAACAGCAGATCACCATCCAGGATAAGATTCCAAAGGCAACCACAATGAGGAACGATGCAATGATCACATACAGCACGCTCCACTCTGAAAGCAAAACACCGCAGAGATAAAGACGATTTGGCAACTCCTGCAGTTGAGTGTGCACTTTAGCTGACTACTCTCAAGAAAAAAAAAATAAAGAAAGGCCTGACCCTTTGCAGAAGTTACGATCTATCACTGGCGGGATCACCAACTCACCTACAGAAGCCAAAGGCTTAAGATCCAGTGTGCAGATTCACTGCACAAGGTTGTTTGTTGTTGTTGTTGTTTTTTGTTCCCTAAAAGGCTTTTTTTCAATGCATGTTGCTTTTCAAAATTTGATTTCCTGGGACAGGAAAGCCCTCATAGGGTCACAGCAGAAAAGGGGCACAATTTATACACCGAGAATGGACTCAACTCTCAGTGAGCGCTCACCAAAAGGTTCCGAAGAGGAATCACTTCCCTATCAAGTATTTCCTGCCTAAAAGGTAAGGTTGGTGAGACCAGGACAGGGACCATCTCCTCGTGCGAGCACGATGTTCAGAGACACAGGGACAAAGCAGGTGCCTGTTACTCAGCATACCTTAGGCTTCAAGTTTTGCTTCCTAAAGGTGAACAACCCCAGGAAGATTTCACGTACCACAGTTGCTTTCGCCATCCCCCATCTGCACCCTGATGAGGTTTTCCATCCAGAATGGGTCGCAGACACAGCGCTTGGTGAAGGAGTCACAGCGGCCGTGCTCAGAGCAATTCAGCTGGCATGCTAGGGACCGAAACCAGCAAGGTGAACTCACACGTGAGGCAAAAATGGGATAATATAGTTCAGTATGGCCAATCACAGAAAATTCAGAAAACTCCTGCTTCACAAGCAACATAGCACACCACAGGTAACACGCTAAGAAAATTTTGCCTAATAAGGTCATGATTTTGATATAAAAGTCTCAGAATTTGTATATTTGTTAAGTACATGTTTTAAAAAAAAGGTTTTGACTTTCAAATTCAAAGCCAATCTGTGAGACAGACTGCAGGAAATAAAGATTCTTTAAAGTGATCACGAATAACAGCTTGAAAACAGAACTGGACTTTTAGAACTTACGGTTTTGTGACCTTCGAAAGCCAATCTAAGCGGTATTCCACTAACACTGTACTTGAGTTTCAAAAGTAACAATCTGCTTTTGGTTTAACAAGATAAATAGTGACTAGTCGTAAGCAACTGGTAAATCACAGATTAATTCGCAGTCTAATGGACTTACTTTTCTGCTTCCAATTTTAATAAGATACAAAAGCTACCAGAGTATGCATGTGTGTATGCACACAGAGGTGTGTGTAGCACAAATGAAGGCCCATACTCTTTGCAAGCATCTGAGACAAGGGGAAAAGATGTTAGCTCATACAACAGCAACTCTTACTTACTGACTGTGTTAATTTCCAGTGCCCGGAAGATGAGGAAGTCTGACTGCTGTTTCCGCAATTCATTTTTTAGTGTCCAGGCTACCTCTCGTCCTTTGAATATCTGATGGGGAGGCTGGTTCTGTACAAAAAACACCATCTTCGTGCTGGAAGTCAGGACAAAAAAATGATTATCTGCTACTTCTCCAAACATTAGGCAGAGAATCTTTCTCACCTCTCCATCTTTAGAGGGGCTTGCTCAGAATCCCAAATTTATCTGAAAGTCAAAGTTGTGGCTCCCTCTTAAAAGCACTAACGGTAAGCCTGGTCACAAAGTAGATGTCCCTTTAGGGCATCAGATCCAACCACACTTTGAAAGCTAGGGCTGGACTGTTCTTTAGTTGGCTAAAGGTTTTGTCAAGTCTAGTTTCAATCATCTCCAAGCATCTTTGAATGTTCACACAAAATATGGAATTACTCAAACTTTCTGGTTTTCCCATTTTCACAATCTCCTCCCTCACTGTGGGATCCTTAGACCTCACGAGACATGGAAGGCTCATTTAACTGTTCTGCACAGAGCTCCAACAACAGAGAAAATAATGAAGATTTACAATCTTTTGCAAAGCTTACTTTGAATGCAGGGTTAGAGCCAGAAAAAAAAAGTACTGGTACAGAAGTTGCTGTACTCTCCATCTTTAAATGCATGAATTTTATCACAGAAGAACTTGCTCCCCTAGGCTTGCAAGCCTTGCAGAGCTCCGGGTATCCTTCAGATTCACAAAGGGATAACTGAATGTTTCAGATTTATTATTACCACGATCTTATGAGTGAGTCAACAGCAGCTGGGGGAAAAAGATCTTTTTAAAAAGTACGAGTTACATCGATAGCTGAGGCAAAAATGTGATGTTAAAGCCATCTGTCAGAAAATAACCTCTGCTCTTTTATCACACTTCCCACTCTTTTGTCTACTTAATAAACATAGATGAAGTGTTAATTACAAGAATCCCTTATTTGTCTTTTTCAGTGGAAGAACGGTGGCAACTGGTCTGGTCATGGCAGAGATAGAAAGGTAATACTGAAAACAGAAAGTGCTGGCTCTTCTGTTCTGAGCTCTTTAGGTTTGCACGGACAATGAATTCTGATTTTACTGCTACAGCAGGCAACACGGGCATGAAGGAATCAATACATTATTGAACTCAGGAAAGTCTGAAGCATAACTGTGGACTTATTTCTAGCTTGCTGCATGATTTTAAGCATGTCACAATTTTTTTCCCTCAGTGCTTCATTTACCTTAACTTTTAGTAAAAGTGGAGTAGTTTTAAGCGTAATGCTGCGCTTATTTCAACAGATGATCACCCTGTCCTTGATAACTTAGTTGCCATGCCACTCAAATTCATATTCAGGCATCCTCAAACATACCTATGGTAATGATGGACTGCTTTTAGTACACAGATATGTACTAAACAGACATTTCAGAACTAGTTGCTGAAGTTTTCTGCAAAATAGTGAATTTCTCAGAATAACCATTTGATAAGAGGTGGAAAGCCAAATTTTACCAGGTACTTTCATGCCAAAGCAGCATGAAGAGGATCCAGCTGGGCTGAACCATGCTTTGTATGACTTGCTGGTTACTCTACTTGAAGTTGAGCAGGTCCAGGCAGGCAACAGGACCCTGGCCCACAGCCCTGCCTACATGCAGATTTCCACTTGTTTAGAAGAGACCAGCTGTAGTTTATTTTAAGCTAAATCACAACCAAAAACAAGTTTTTGTTTTCTGTTCAAACAACAATTACACTGGTTTCCAACGTTTCATTTTGCATTCGAGTTGTGCAGGCAGTAAAGCCAATATAAAGCTACAAAGCTGGCATGCAAAGCTACTGCTAAGGGCATTGCTACACCAGCACTGTGCGCTGCTCTCGTGTGGCATCAACTTTTCACTAAGCTACTCCTTTATCAAGCCCCATTATTTGTCCAGTTATAAATCAGTTGTAGAACCTCCTTCAGACAGTCCTCACAATCCTCATCAACAAAGGAGATCAGTTCTTATTTTACAGATCTGTGGGGCAAAGGCATTAACAGCAGAGAAGAGCTTTGAGGACAATGCACCATCTCCAGATGGTAAAGATAGCCAAGACCTGCTTGGCAACATGCCTCCCCTGACCTAAGCAAGCAGGAATATCAATTTTAAGCAACATCTTTGTACGTTCTGATTATCCAATCTGCTTCCCAAGAGAAAAGAGCCTTCATTTTCTAAACCCTTAAGCATTTCCCTGCTTGTACATTCACAGACAAACCCTACCTTTGCTCAGTGTATGGCTGGATCTTTTGCACGGTGATGTCTGAGTCGAGGACCCCCAGCAGAACCCCTATTTGTCGGATGAACATCCCCTTCTGCCTCTCAGTCAGCTGGCTGACATTAACATCCAGAATGATCTCCACAAGATTATTTTTCCTAGGATCTAGTGAGAACACAGATGAGATAAATAGAAGTTCTCAAGATCTGTATTAACGGTCTGGGTACAAGTCAGGCTTCTAGCATCTTTCCAAAATGTTTCTGCTTTGAACACAAAAGTACATAATCTTGCTGTAGGAAGGGATACAGGTCTATGACCTTCACAGCTAATGGCAAGTGGCAAGGGTCGGCCTCCAAAAACCACACAAAAATACAGTTATTTCCCCCAGAACTTTTGACGTTTGACACTTTTGAGCTGGATCTACAGTATGTACTTAGCACAACACACTAACTGTGTAATCACATCTACGATATGATTCTATGATACACTGTCTCCAGAAAAACAGAGGGCTTGCTAATACACTGTAGGCAAATGCGGTACAGCACAGAAACAGACTCACCAGGCTTCACTTCCACTGTGGTCCGTTCTACATCACTCTCTCCTTTGGCATCTGTTACTCTGAGATGGAATGTGTAGGTCCCTTCTACCAGATTGGACAAGAGAAGGATGGGATGATGGTCTGAATTATTTAAGACTTCCTGGAAGGCAGTACGAAAAAAAAGATTAGGAAACCAAGCCACAAACTAGCATGATATATCACCCTATTTAAGGATATCACTGAAAGGTAATGGGTGCAATCATCAGCTTTTTATTTCCTCAGAAGTTGTCAGTGCTGCCTCTCACCGACTTCTGTGATGCTGCAGACTGCCATTTAAAAAAGAAAACTCACCCCAGCTGCAGGGCTCCCCTCATCCCGGGTCCACAGGTAGCTGACAATTCCCTTATCATCAGAGGATTTGGATCCATCCAGTTCAGCTGTATTTGTAGGCAAGGTGATGACAACATTTCCCGCAATCTTTGCAACAGGTGGCTTGTTTATCTCTAAGCAAACAGAAATAAAACAGTTGGAGGAAAATCTGGTAATGCCCAATGAAAAAAAATGCTGCCTTAGACCTCTACTGCAACCCAGAAATACTTACCTAACCCTGGGGGAGAGAAGGGCAATTACGTGCTGTGGGATTTAGCTGAAGACACTATTCCTCCAGAAAAGGATAGACACCCTGACTTACAGAAGGCCGTTTCAGTGCTCTACACATTATTCTTCACCCATTCCTGCTAAGCTCACCTCTGCTCAAACAGAACCTGGGTCTCAGGCAGCTCTGTGCATGGCTGGACATACCTTCTTTGACAATAACGTTGACCGAGCTTTGGCTCTGCAAGTTCCTCTCGTCTTTAACTGTCAGAGTGAACTCGTATGTCCCAACTTGAAGGCCTGTTACAGTGGCAATGCTGCTGTTTGCATTCTCCAGCTTGACACCATCTGGGCCCCTAGACAAAGTACACAAGGATCAGTTTAAACTTGGTACAGATCGTTGGAGCTAGCCTCACAACAAACATGAGGTTCAAACAGAGTTTATGGAGATGCAAGCAGACAGCTGCCTGGAAATAAAAAGTCCATGACAAAAAGCAAAATTATTTTCTTCAGTTACAACAAGAAAATCAAAAAAGTGCCGCATTCAGAACAAGGACTACTCTATTTGGTGATTTAGTGTTTTTTTGTTTGTTTGAAACCAGGGTAACACTGATATATGCATTTAGGTAGGGTTTAAAAAAGCGGTATTCTCATCAAAATTGGCTCACGTGAACTGTGTAATAAGCCAGCTTTTTCTTTTAAGAAAAGGTAGAGAGCAAAAATAGTTCCTGCATTTATAGGAGCTTTACACAAAGTTTTGCATTAGCAAATAGGAAAAGCTACTGCAAGCTGCTCCTAGGCTCTTTCCTGAATTCCCTAAAGCACTTTCAGGGAATTTAGAGTCTTAGCAGCAGAACACTGCCTCTTTCAAATATATTGCAAAAGTATTAAGTCAGAAAGCCCTGCTGTTATTTGATTACAAGAGTCAGCCTCTTCATGAGATCAAGTCCACATTACAGCACTGCAATTCAAACACAGCCGGTCTCCTTTGCATCTCACAACCACACTGAGAATGGGAATCAGGCCTAATGCTCGAGAAAAAACTCCACCTCTCTCCAGTTAAACATAAATCCTTGTCTCATTCAAGTCAGTGGTGAAGCTTGTCAGGCCTGATGAGACCAGGATTTAACACAAGAGGGGTACGTGTGGTGTGCCTTGTTTGAAATTAAAGACCCAGATACTTGCAGAAGAATGGTCTGGAAGATGATACACACCGTGTTTTTTCCCAAAGAAAGGAGACTATTTTCTGGTCATCTGAGCTCTTGCTGCCATCTAGAGTGGTGCTGTCCACAGGCAGAGTTAATTCTTTATCTGGACCAGCATCCGCCTTTGGAGGCTTATTGTTCTCTGAAAAAGGATTGCAATACCTTTTTACACATATGCCATAAAGGTGGAGCTTACTCCCCCAGCATTAAGAAGCTTCTCCAAGATCCCTAGTATACTTTTTGTCCATTATTTCAACCTTATACTCAGAAAAAAGTGAGTTAAAAAGCAGTTAGGAGTTCAGATCAGTTCTATTGACATTATTACAGAAGCTTTTCTGAAAGAAACACAAAGCTATAAGATCTAGAATATGTTGCAGAATGATGCTCACCTCTAAACACTGGAATTGAAGTGGCAAAAAAACTAAGGGCAGCTTACCTGGCTGGACTATCACAGTGACCTCTGCAGTGGACTGGTGCCCAGCAGAATCAGTCACTATTAGCTGGTAAGTGTAATCACCTTCTTGCATTGCAGAGAGCTGTAAGACTGGTGTCCTCACCCCCTGCCAGAAAACATAGTAATGGACTGAGAAAATTCCTTACACCCATCATTACAGGTCTGAAGACTGTTTTTAAAACAACTATTATCAGCAGATTCTAGGGGCTTATTATTAACCCCTGCTGTGGGACCAGAAGTCTGTGCCACTTAAGCGTGTGCAAAGCTTGCGTTCAGATTTATGCACAGCACCAAGGACACTCTTGTGGAACAAATAACAGTAATGCCACACAGGTATGCAGATCCTGTGAGATTCCATAGTTAGCAACCCAAACAACACCCTGTGGAACCCTGGTCAAACCACAGAATTTGTGAACCTAATTAGTGGACTTCCTTATTCCATAAATGTGACCTTCGTAATGATCTTTTCAAGAAAAATGATTATATGGAAACAAGTTCCTGCTTTATACTGTTTGGGACTGAGGAGTGGCTGGTTGTATCAGCCAAGCTGATACTCCAAAGTTTAACTCAGAAGGTTCATTCCACTGTGTTTGCCTGTGACTTGGCACAAAGGGTTATTCTGTGAATCTAAATGCCAAGAAGTATTCTCAAGAAGTATTTGAAACTGCATTGCTCAAGAAAGGAAATAGGATGCTGTCAAAAACACATGGCTAGACTCGTGCTGGTACCAGCTCAGCCATAAGCCAATACCATCTTCATGTGGTTTTAGCTGTTTATTTAACCATCATGTGTGTGCTCTGTAGGATTCTAAGAAATATTTGATAACAGCCACTTAAAAATGGGTTAGTCATTGAAAAAAATAACAGCCAATGAGTAATCTAGGATGAGCCAGGGGACCCGCACTGACCTGCATCTCCATCACCTTCCCTTTGCTGTTAGGGCTGAGCAGCCACTCGTAGCTGACAATGCTGTGATCATCGGTGCTCTGATTCCCATAGAGGGTAATGGAGTTCTGAGGCAGGGTGATCACTTGGTTTGGGCCTGCATTCGCCACCGGAGGATAATCCACTGCTTTGTTCACAGTCAGGTTGGCAGTGGTAGAGTTGCTGGCACCATCAGAGTCCACTACTGTTAGACTGAAGAGAAAAAATAAACTGTGAAAGCAGTGAAGAGTCATAATTATCAGAACAGAACATAAAACGCTGGCTGGAATTAACTGAAATGCAAAAGAGGTAGAAACTTAAGACACTTAAGAACAGTTTGTTTTTTTTTTTTTTTTTTGAAAACCAGGTTAACACTTCAGGAACGTTGTACATTTAATTCTTTTATTCTTAAGGGATGAGAAATGGCCAAAAGGTCCAGGTCCAACCTACCTGAACGTGTAATTCCCAGGTACCAGGTTGGTCAGGGTCAGTATGGCAGTATCGCTAGAAACCTTTTCCTCCCGCAAAGGACCCTTCAGTTCTTCCCAATGATAACTGACAATTTTATCATCATCAGTGCTTTCTGTTTCAATTAGGAAAGAAAATGGACAAATAAAGAGTTGGAAAATAATGCTTCACAAAATCCAGATGTTCAGTTCCCAACTTCGGTCACAGGCTTAGTGGGCAAAGGCATTTCTGGTGCAATCCTGGTGATCTCTATGACACTCAGATACCCAAACATTATATTCCCCTCTGCCCTGTTTCACAGGTACCCTTGAACACCCTTAATCCCAGGTTTGTGTGTGTGTCGGGGGAAGAAATAAACGAAAAACCACTAACAAAATAGCACCAGTGAGGGACAAGACAACCTGAATATATTTAAAGGAATTCCTGAAAAGCTCCAGTGTGGGCCAGGATCAGTAGAGGTGGTGTGATAGCTAACCAATATGTTTGAAGCTTAACACAAGAGGGTTTTTTTTGTTGTTTTTAAATTTGATTCTAAGCAGCAATCTCTAGAGCTTTCCTTTTCTAAGAGATTCACCCAGGTGAGTCCCTTCAAGAGGAAACATGGAGTGGTGCTGGTGTGTGCATTCCCCTCTCCTGGCAGGAGAAGCTGATTCTTTTCACTAAACTTTAACCAAAGGGCAGCCTAAAACCACACACAAAGAAACCAGGCTTGCTAGACTAAAGCATTTAAAACAGCAGGTACTCACGGCTGCCATCAATAACAGTTGAAATGGTTGGCAGTGAAATTTCCTGGAACTGTGGAGAGACAATGGCAACTGGAGGCCGATTCACCCGAGGCTCTGCAACAACAATCAAGCTGTCACAATGACATCTACAGGCAGACCACGATACAAAACCCTGACTAAGGAACTCTACAAAACTGCTTTGCCTTTTGGGCAGTAGAATACATGTTGCACATAACCTTCCCCATTCCGGGCTCTATCTACCCCTTCAGTCCCTGCAATCATTCAGTCGACAGCTCAGCAAGTCCAGGAAGGGAGTCCAAGTGTGGAGTTGATGTGCCATGCAGCTTCGAGACAGCCACTGATCAGACTGACTGCGGAGAACTGCATCATCACCAACATAACGACTCTTGCTTCCAGCAAGTTATGAACCAGTGAAGGGAAACAGTGCTAACAAAAGGGATTTAAAAAAAGGAAGGTGAACTGCTGCCACGCTAGTACTCTGGAAATGGCCGCAGTGCATCTGTCCTCCCGTTCCGAGACAAGCATTCAAGCACAGACTATTCTAACAGAGCAGCACCTAGAGCTTCTTGCCAAAGTTTGGCTGCTGCTCTGAAAAATGAATGATTTTGATGCATGCTGCCAGCTGCGGATTCAATGCTTATAAGGAAATGATCAGCAACAGCATCCAAAGAGCAGCCACACACACTTGCTAATTTAGGGAGTGCAAGAGCGATTCCTTGCCCACAAAAGTTCTGGAAGAGGTCTTGCTGAAGTGTGCAAAATAAAGTTCTTTTGCATAAAAGGAGATACGGAACATGTGGTTCCCTCTTTACGCAGCCCGTCTAAAAAGTAAGAGCTAGTGAATGCATAAGCTACTGTATTTACACCAGCTCATCTGCAAACTATGCTTTTAAAAACAGTAAGGAATGAGATTTGACTCAACCTGCCTGTGGTTGGGAACGATATTCTTTACTGGACAGGGAAAAAAAGAACCTCCAAAGGAACTTCAAAGCTCTGGCTTCCTTTCATTTTCTGCTCCTGCTGCTATAAGCTTTTTACCCGGTTACAGCTAGTTTCTATTGCTGCAGTGGTCTTCCAGCATGAGGCATTTAAATGCTTTTCTATCAGTATTCCAGCTCTTGCACTGAGTGTTTGGCCTGGGTGCTGGATAGCAAATAGCTATGTGTATTAGCATGGCTTCACATTTCAGGAAATGACTTAACGCACATACATATACCCTGAGTTCATTGCACAGTGACTTTTCTTGATGTTAAACTAGGGTCTAGTTAAGTAAGCAAAACAGAGAAAGATGAAGTTAAGGAAAGATACAACCCCACTGAACTCACTTGGATTCACTGTTACGTTCACGTAACCTTCTCCATGTGCATTTTCGCCATCAACGACAACTTTGAATTCGTACAGACCAACAGTAAGCTGAAAAGTAACCACAATTATTAACCTTCAAGATGGTAGCACCTTGATTTGAGATACTGAAAGGTCAAGGTATCAAGTTTTGGCACAGCACTGTACTAGCAGACTGAAACAGGCAATTCTGCTCCAATCTATGCACACAAGGCAAAGGATGGCTTCCAAGCAAAGGTGTTATTACATGTATTTTAGTTCACAACGACTACGCAGTAACCAAAGAGTAATATTTCTTATTGCTACAGGTGACAGGGTTGTCAGTCAAGCTTGACTTTCTAGCAACAAGAGGCAAACAGAAGAGATCTAAGAGATTAGTTCAGGTTGTCTGGGCACAGGAATCCATACTAGCAGATTGCATTTGAGATTAAAAAAAGCCTGTACGTAAGAAAATAAATTCTCTTCTTGTGTGTTTTTACAAAGGGAAGTATTTTTTCACTTTCTTCTAGGTGATGTGAATCAGGCAGTCACCCCTTCATCATTCACTGTTGAATGAGATGGAGAAGGACTGGGTGCTGGACAACAATTATGGTATTCAAAAGGCTGAAACCCTGACAGAAAGAGACATGCTCCTTTTGAAGGGCTTTTCTCTGCACAGTATCACCATTAAAGCCTGCAGAGTTTTTTTTATGAGTGCAGTAGAATCCGTGACGCTTAAAGGAATGTCCCATAAAATCAGAACTGAACATTCATGCAATATTTAAAGCCATTCCCTTGTTAAGAAAACCCACGTGCAGAAACTAACGATCCTTTCACTCTGTTAGAGCTAAAAGCAGCAGCCAGGTATGAGGTATTCCATCGCTCTAAGTTAATGGAGTCAGCAAATCATTTTTCAGAGAGCAGTACAAGGCCTCTGACCTAAACAGACCACTACATTGTTTCAGCAGTAGAAATATTCACAACCCTTTGTTAATGTTAAATTGTGCCATTTTTTACAGTTTGACACACTGCTTGTAGGCAGCCGTTAGATCCTGAAATCAATTTCTTTCTTTCCCTCATGCCAGAGCAGTCTCCTTTTTGTAAGAGACTTAGAAGAGCTTGTAGTCAAATGTTGGCTGCCTGCCCATCACGCAATTCCCTATTCATCCTGAAATCACAAACAAGTCTTTCCTGACCACAAGGGTCCCCATCTTCTCCATTAGGCATTCCGTACGATAGGATACCGAGCAGCAAAATAAGCTTTACCTTAGATAACTTAAGGGTCTGGGAGTGCTTCCCTTCCATTTCTCCACTGTAGTCTTTCGGATGAGTAATCAGTTCCCACTCGTAGGAATAAGTGGTTCCTTAAAAAAAATAAAAATAAGAATCCAGAAGTTAGTTTTTAAAAGACTGCCTTTCTGCCATGCTGAAAAAAAGCAAAGGTATTAAACATTTACAAGGCTCATTCTGCTGCACTACAGAGAAATGAGACAGCTTGGAGTTTGGACTGTAGATTTTGGGAATATTCCCAGGAAAAGCAACAATCTGTGCTTCTAAACACATTTACTCAGGAGCCAAAACCCATCACTCTGCCTCTAAGGCATTAAAGAGGTTTGGAACAATCACAGCTCCAGAATGATAAGAGAGAGAAGCCTTATTGTGCCCTCAAATCCTGCAGGCACAACATAATGCCAGTTTTTGAACAGGAATACATCTCATCTACCCCTGTTGCTGTGCAACATGTAACTTGCTCGCCTCCCCTTTACAGTCTCTCACTGCTATTGTGGACAGAGCTATAAACATGAACTTCACAAACACCCGTGAATAATTCGTATGATGATATGAAAACTGCATAGGAAAATATCCTTCAGTTTTTCGAGTGCACCAAATCAGATTTAAATCCACCAAATGCAAGAATATGTGCTAAGAGAGGTTGTCATGTACCAGCAAATAGCACTAATACACGCTGCAGAGCTGCTTCTTCACATGGCACCAAGAATTGCTGCCTCCCAAACCTAACCTAATGATTTTGTGGCACTTTCAATGCTTTTTGTCTCATTCTATTTTCTCTGAGAGGCAGCATATGAAGCAATAGCACAAGAGGAAAAGATTTTATAGGAAACTTTTCTTTGACAAAAGATGTTTTCAGGACTGTCCTTATTGAGTGCTTTATATAATGCCTGTGTCATTTCATCATCACACGCCCTCAGCAGAATTCCCAGGGAAGCCTTACGAGGTGGTGGTTCGGGAAGCACAAACGCATTCAGCTGAACTTCGTTCTTTGGCAGGGTCACTTCGACGCTGTCTCCAGCAGAAACCACCAGCTCCTTCATAACTGAGAGGGAGAAACACAGAATTGAAAGAGGAACAGAAAAATTAGGTACGTAGATAAAAACACACCCTGGCTTCACAGTCTGTGAAATAAAAATCGGCCACAACTGGCCGTATTTTGTAAACATCCCCATCACTCAGTATAGCTCCTGTTTCAGGTTTCAGGCTCATTGTTAAAGCACAAGCACTAATGGGGTTTTACAATTAGGAGGCAAACCCCAAATTACTCAGTCACCTCCATCTCTTCGCAGACGCTGTGCAGCTCCTGCTCCTTTTCTGAAGAGCTGAAACGTGACCCCTGGGCCCTGTACAGGGGCCTCTATTCAGCCAGGTCCAGCAGGACGAGAAGGGTTTCAGCTGACAGGTTTTTGGCAGAGAACCCAGCTGCAGTCTCATGGCAGAGCAAGACAAACACTGCTATTTACCAAACTGCAATTTCAGTTCTTTACAAATATACGAAGAATCCAAGGCATTTCTTAGTTGAAAAACTGCTTGGGGGCTAAGAGATTTTCTAAAATCTGAGTACGGGAACTCAAAACATAAACCTTTTCCTTTTATTTACATATTGTTTTCAGCAACTTCTTTTCCAAATAGGAAAGGCCTGTAGCATTTCTTAAGACTTTTCCTGCAATCCTATTTCAAATAAATTAACAGGTAGCTTGTTTTTAAGGACTACTAGGAAAAGACCAGAAAATTATGGCTGTTTTTTTTTTTTTTTTTTTTTTTTTTTTTTTTTTTTTTTTCTGCTTGTTAGCATTAAAATAACCAGAAAGTTCACTGCATTTCTTAAGAGTACCTCTCAGCCTCCTCCTCTTCCCGTTTGCTTTATTTTCGTCTTTTTAATTATTGGGCCTGGGAATTATGCACAGAAAAGAAGAATGTACGTTTGCTATTTCCTAGTCTGACCCCATCAAAGACCATGTTTCAGAGATATGCATCAAAAATCCAAGTAAAGACAGACAGGGAAAATGTCAGTAAACATTTAGCCTTTCTTCCATTTAATATCTTTTGGAAACTAAAAGAAAACAAATTTTTCAGACCCTTTTTCCCCCCTTCTCAATTACTCCATCTCCTGGGATTTTGTAACTCCAGCAGTCTTTCAGCCGCAAAGAGTTCCAAGGCAAAAAGAAATCTGACCTCAGTAGAAAACAAAACAAAACAAACAAACAGAAAAAACGCCAAAACTCTTAGAAAAAAATACCCTTCACATCATCTTCTCTGTATTATTTAGCAAATCAAGGAGGCCCTGGCTACATCACATTTCCAACACAAGCCACTGAAGCTGTTTAAAATAAGTTTTCCAGTTTTAGCTGGGGTAAGTCCTTAAAAAGAATACTAACTTGTTAGCACAGGCATCCAATCAGCTTCCTGCCAAAAACGTCTTTGGATGCAACATTTCCTTTACACTTTCCATTTGTTCCCTTGTAAGGGAAAAGACACCCTAAATTCAAGAGAAATTCAGCAAACTGGATTAACTGAATTCTGAGATATCACACGACCAGTAAACATCATTCGATGTAAGCACGCATCCTTATAGGATGAGCTAACGGCCTCGGCGGGTTAACAGAACTGTCCAAAGTGCATTTTTGTTTTTATACATTCTCAAATGTTTGCTTTAAGAAATACCAGTGTGAACAGAAATGCCATTTTGCTGCAAAGCAACGCGTGGCTAATGGCCAAGTACGCTGCTCCGTGGCTGAACTGCGCATTGACATTTCAGGGATGGAAGAGAAAAGAATCAGATTCGTCCCATCTCTATCACTAAACTTGAGAGAGAGCAACGTGTCGTGACTGCTGAAAGAACACTTCACACGGCTGGGCCTTGCACCCCATCTCAACTTGCATTTTGGGAATGAAGATATCAGTTATTTCCAAGCTGTTCCTGGAACCCAAGGGTCACGTGCAGATTTGTGATGCTGAAGTCCCATTCCGGGACCTCATTAGTTAGCGGGGACCAACCACCCCAAGTGCCGACACCCATCCCAGCAGCACTCTTTCAAAAGCACCATCACTTCTTAAACTAATTCACGTTTTTCAATGCTGCGATGGCTTAACAAAACCTAACCCGATGACCTCTGCAGAAGCACTGCATGTTTTCACCTGGGGTAGTGGCAGTGGTACTTGGTGATGCAGCAGTGTTGGCCTGGACTGTCGAAGCACTAGTGTTTGTGGGAACACCGCTTGGCACAGAAGTAGCAGTCTGCAGCTTTGTTGTGCTTTTCCCCTGCACAGGGCTGATGGTGGGCAGCGTATCTGAGGAGTGGGGATGGATGAAAGCATCATCTGGCTGCTCAGGCTTCTCAGTCCTTCCAGTAGCTGTCAAGCCCAGTGCTACGGGACTGGAGAAAGTAGTCAATGCCAACGGCTCTGGTGCGGGTGTTCCTGTGTGGGTCTGGAAAGAAAAGATCAGTCTTAGTTTGATTGAGCTCTGAGTGCCGGTTTTGTTTGACTGTGTTTGTTTCACCCTGGACCCAAATTCCTTTGGATCACGCTGTACAATGAACGCCACCAGAGGTTGCACTTCTCCTCCAGTCTGAAGAAAGCTGAAAAGGCCCCGGTGTGTTTTCCCCCTAAGGAGGAAGTTTTACTGCTTCCACTTCTAAAACATTTCTCCATGTCCTTCCAGAGCAGACAGGCCATTTCTAGCTCCATGGAACACCAGTCAAGACCTTAGGTCCAAATAGAGCATCTGAAGTCTGAATACAGCACGCTATGGATGTGGCAAATACGACAGAAGATCCAGGTTCAAACCTGTGAGCGAGTGGGACTGAAAGAACACAGCTGGAATAAGGCAGGAGCAGAAAGCAAGGACCAGGAGCTGGGGTACATTTTGGATATTTACCTAGGCCATGTATTGTTTTTTCTAAAACCGTGCAGTTGGCAAGCACAAAGGAGGAGGACCGCAGTGGCATTTTTATTTAATAACCCAATCTTTTCAGCGAGATGAAGTTTATTTCAGAACCACCCTTCAAGGCAAAGTGTCCTGACACACACAACTCCCCCAGTGCATGCCAGAGGAGACGCTTTCGGGGCAGGGAGCTGAGCTTGCGGGCAGAAAGGTTGCTCACATCCATAGAGGATGAACCACTTTATTGAAAACAATCAGAGTGGCAGGAGCAATTTCCTTTCCTTGATCAGAAAATTCCTTCTGCGGTACCTAGCCCTATTCCAGTTCTTAGTCTGCCAGGCAGCATTAACAATTGACCTTCCACCATAAAGTACATGTGTGTAGCGTGTTTTCTTGAGCTAATCTATTTCGGGAACACCTGCTAAGTATTTAAAATGACACAACTTACCATCTTTGATTTGGGAAGCGTTATGGAACTGGATTGCCCACCACAGGAACTGATTAAAAGCTCATACTGAAGGAAAAATTCTCAAACTTTTATACTACACCATGCTACTGGCATTCAGTCCAGGCAACAGGGACTGTAAAAGTGTTTTAAACCACGGTGGGCAACGATCTGTTACCATGAGGCTGGGCTTCTAACCATTCAATGCCAGTTGTAAAAACAAAGCCATCCTGCACGAATGCCATCTCACAGCGACCCACGGCTTTAGCAACTGGAGATGCTGACACAATTCTGCCAAGTTAGAGGGAAACAAAGCCAGAAATGCTAGCATGACAAGAGCTGAACAGCCAGGCACGAACTCACAGACACTTGAGACAGACTGCTTAGCAAAGGCACGGAAGCAGAAAGTCTCCGTGGCTGCAGACCACACCAGGGAACCACTTTTTGCTTACTGAGAACCAACCCACCCGGGCTGCAGCAGCAGCTGTCACGAACAAGGCACGGGAGACCAGCACAGCAGCTGTGGCTCTGCTTTGCTCAGTAACATTTCCAGCGAGCTGGATGCTTCCTCGCCTCCCTTTTTAATGCCTAAAATAGTCGGCAGTTAAGAGGGATCCTCTTCCTCCCAGAAGTCCTTGGGATGAATCGACCGCCAAATGTCTGCGGACAGCTCGAGTTAGATAAGCTTTGCCCGGAGCGATGTAGCAGTCCAAAATGCCTCTAATGCTTGCAAGCTGAGGCATTCCTTATCTTTACTCCATAAACCCAAATTCTTTAAAGCGAAGAACAGAAGACTTCATTCTTGGGGATAAATGAGGGGGAGACTACAAGTTTGCCAGCTGTCCTATCTTATTAGCTTACAAAATAGAGAAAAGTGACATACAGGCCTGAGAAAACTTGTGTCAGGCATTTATTCCAACCCCTAACCACCTTTGTCCTGGGACAAGTGACCTTTCTCCCTCTCTGAATCCTACATCTGCAAAATTCAAATAAAGCAGGCTACGGGCATCAGAACCTGCATTGAACCTGAGTTACTTGAAAGAAAAATACCCATGTTCAGGAGTTCTGTTCCACTGATTAATTTAAAATGGGTCTTTCCCTGGTGAATCGCGTCTGAATTTACGAAATAGGTTCTCTGCAGCTCAGGTTGCATCTTCGATTGTTTGCACCAGGCGCAGTGTCTGCAGAGACCCTGAAAATTTTGAGTAACCTCATAAAGCATCACAGAATTAGCGCTGCCCGTGAAGACAGACCTTTTCCTCCTTCCTCATAGAGTAGATCAGGCTTGCCAGCACCAGCACAAGTTGTGACCGCAGGAACGAGCTCTCCGGTTCTGCTCTAACAACTCCACTTTAAGGGCTTTTCCTACAGTCTGCCTGCAGGACCGCTGCAGTGCTGCAGGAGCCCTTCTCATCAGCAGTGCTGCACTTCCACGCTTCTTCTGAGTGGCCATAAAATGCATCGCCAGGTTTTATCCAATGCATCGCCAGGTTTTATCCAATGCATCGCCAGGTTTTCAAATTGGCAAGAATTTCTGCAACAGGGCAGAAAGATTTTGGTGCTTGGCAAACGTCACTAATGGAAAAGCACACATTGCTCCTCGGAGAAGGAGAGATGAGCAGGGTGCACTGCGGTTTATCCTGGTGCATTAGAGCAGTGTAACATGGATACAGGAAAGCCACAAATGAACGCTTGCTGCACATTAGCAAGTGGCACTGCAGGTGGCTATGGAGCCATCAGAACCGCCAGAGGAAAATTAAAACTCAGTGAACGTTGCGCTAAAAAGTCGCTTGAGTTTTCCCTGTGTCTCTAGGAGAAAAGGAAAAGATTTACTAGACTTACTTTGCCATGCGTTCGGTGCTCATAACAGAAGGGGAGAACACGCACACTGATTTATTTCTTGCCTTTTAGAGAGGAGTTGAGCCACTTTGACCTCACGTGTCCTCTCTCACTTCAAATATGTGATGCTCCCAAGCACGGACTGCTTTGCATGCAGTAACGATCCAGCATCCTCCCCACCTTCCAGCCTACCTGCCAAACCTTTGTTACAAACAGTATTAAATACCCTGCACCCACCTGCTGAGGCAGTGTAGCACTTGACCAAATCCAGATGAAATTTTATTGATTTTAGTATGTGTGTAACTGTGACTTTAGTTATTTTGGCCCATAACCAACCCAAGTTGGAAAACTCCCTGCTTTAGCATCTCCGTCCTGCAAAGGCTGGCCAGGTCTCAAGTACAGCCTCAAACGTTGTATCCTTGGCCTAAATTAAACTGCTCTCACACCAGAAGTGCAAGGACAGCTGCATAGTTTGACTGTGAAAGTTGGACGGTTGAATTAGCCCAGGGCTGGGTGGGATTAGCTTCGACTCGATACTCCTGGTAAGGTGGATTTTTATTTTTAATTCTTTCTCCTCCTTGAGAACTCTGTCCTAAACCTCAGAAGTGTGAATGCCACTAATTTCATCACAGCCGGTACTTTTCAGTAAAAAGTTTTTATTGTGGCAGAGCTGCATTTTGTCAAAAGATCCAGGCTTTCTTACTAGCAAAAAACAGCAAGAAAACCCCTTCCCCTGCACACATCCAGTGGTGCACCGTGATGACAAAGGAGAGCACTTCCTAAGGATGGGAAACCTTGGATACTCAGCACTACTCAGTGGCTGATTAATCCAGGAAACGTGATATTTGCAGCTGGCTTACTGAGAAAACACCAAACAGCAATAACACGAACAAACTGAACGAGTAGGAAGACAACAACTATTACCCAAGAGCAAAAGACAACACTTAAGGCTGGCTGACAAGAAGCCTCGCCAGACATTACGTACGTAACGAATGAGAGAATGGGGTCACCCAGGAAATCTCAAATATTAGGAGGAAGAAGGAACAGGCAGGGTAGAAATGCTGCAGTACTGCAGGGGAGAGAGAAAGCTGAGATGCTGTGGCAGCCCTGAACGCTGCGAGGTTCTGGAAAATCAAACATTTGTAAAGTATTAGTGCATGATTTCACACGCCGCCCGGGCTGCCCTGGAGCTCTCAGCGGTGTCCTTTGGCTGCTCTCCACATCCTGCTCCGCAGGGTGGTGGCTCACACCAGTCACAGCCGTACCTGGAACCAAGATTTGCATACAAGGGAGAGAAATAAATTCAGGCAAGCTTCCAGAACAAGAGTGTAACAACAGGAAAAGGCAGCAGGCTTCAAGGATTTGGAAACAGTTTCATGAAGTAGGATTCTTCCTGTTTCACCGTCACCAGTCTGGGCTTTTTCTGTATGGTTTTCCAAAAAAATATTTGCAGATTTGAAAATAGAAATATCATTTAACTATTGAAAAGTGCTTCCTCTTGAGACTAACATCTGGATTTACTAGATCAACATCGTACATGCTTGGCATAGACACTAAACTGGCTTCATTCAACCAGTGCCAATGTAAGCTGTTGTGGATTTGAGAAACTGAAACTGTCTTCAAAAAACAGAAGGAAAAAAAGTAAGACGCCAACTCAAGCAAGCAGGCTGACATGGGAAACCCGACGCGTGTCTATAAATAACGCACTGGACTGCCTCAATCCAGCACTCAAAAGAAAACATTTTACCCAAAAGAAAAAGAAGTTTTTGACTTCTGTGGATCTAAAAGGGTACTGTTATAGGTAAGTCTTCAACTCACAAGCGCTTCTCATTGACATCCTATTACATCTCACCTTTGCACCTCATCCCTGTGTACGCTCTGTGATTACACAAGGGATAAATAAGCCTCATCAGGACTTCCATCTCTCCTCATCTTCTCAGTTTATCCCACATAGGAAGGGGGAAAATAAACCCACCCCCAAGAAAACAAACACCACCTGCCCTTGTTCTGTTGACAGAAGGCTAGAAGGTTGAAAACAGACATCCAGCACGTTATCCTTATCACTTAAAAAGTTTTCAGTCCATGTCTGCATAAAGCAAGAGCTGGGGGGTGACAGCAGCCTCACAAATCCCCCTTACCTGCGGAAAGCCGACACCGTCTGCATCACTTGATCCGTTCACAACATTGCTTTTAGGAGGGAACGGGCTTTTGGTTCTCTCATCTTCTGGATCCTGCCCATGTTTCAGCGGGTTTTTCTTTTGATTCGGATGGCTTTCAGGACCAGGCCTGTCCTCCACTAAGCGCCTCAGTACTTGATCCTTCAAGCGCCCCGCTTCACTTCGGCTGTTCCTAGATTTGCTGTGTGATGCTCTGGCTGCCACCTCACCGCTGGGGCTTGCTGCTACGTCCCCTTCCACCCCGTTATTTGCCAGGCTCCATTTCTGGAAGGACCTCCGCAGTCTTTTTCTCCCTTGGACAGGGATGCCCCAGTCCAACCACCTGCGAAGCCAGGTCTTCGCGTCGCTTCCCGTTTGAAGCTTTAAGTGCTCTGTGCTTTTGGATTTCTTTAAAAACACCAAAATGGAATCAGAAGAGCCAGTCCTGTTCGCCTGACACATGGCAGGCAGAGTGCAGTTCACCTGGATGCACATATTTTCCAAGAACCAAAAGGCATCACAGGCGGGGCTCTGGCAGCAAGCAGTCTGACAGGACTGTACAGTATGAAATCCTTCCAGAAGCTGCAAGTGACGATCCTCCCACGATCTCAAATGTCCACCAAGCAGGATCGTCCCTGGCTCGCACTTCGGTCTGTTCCAGTTTGCATCTGGGAAAGGGAAGACAAAAAACAATTCTCAGTTTTTCAAAGCAGTGGACAATAAAACCCCATCACTATCGTCACGATGAATTCAGAGCACAGAAGTAACGTGCGAGGCAGGGTACAGAACAGTTTCACAAGGGCTTCCTGGAATCCAGACCTGGCCTCAGTGTCTTTGCATCAGGTTTTAGACATTAATCTGCTATCTGCACGTCTTCTATCAAACGGACCATGAGCTATTTGACGTCATTTCAGAATCAAGTTACTTCAGACCTCAGGTCAGGGGTAAAGCAGCAACTGCTCTGCATACGGGTTTTTCTTTTTAGCATGAAAAATTGGAGCGCTTGCAGGGATCAATGGATTAAAGGCTTCCAAAACTCAGAGCTCTACAGATTAAGGACTCCCTAAAAATAGACTAACGACCTATGGGACTGCTGCACTGTGCTGCATTCAGCATCCAAGGGATAATAGGTCACTAGAAGATTACTTTACAAACTATGTCACTGGACTCTGAGTTGTGCAGCTGGACACCACGCTCCAGATCTGGCTCCCTGTCAGGGAGTTCTTGAACACAACACAAATGGGAAAAACCTTTTTCTCTGTTATAATGAAGAAGCCTGAATTTAAGTTATAATACCCGATCACCATTTCTTGACAGTGTTTGAAGAACAGCTCAGCAACACACTGTTGTTTCAGTAACTCTGAATGAATACAGAATTCATGTTGAATTATAGCCACGTTCCCTACAGTAGGACTAAAACTAACAGGCATGGAAGTAAGGCTGCTGGATCCATCTGTCTGTCTCCCCTGAAAAGAATTCTCATCCCACTTCTCCTGGCGCTTCCAAGTTACAAACACATGAAAATAGAATATGTTGAGGCCCAGGAGAAAGGCCACACAAATCTCCATGTTGTTGTCCACCAACCAGAAGTAATTAGGAGGTGGCGCTGCAGTGTGTTTTATCAGGCTTTATCATGCAAGGTTCCCCTGCCAGCACTACTGTGACCTCCCTGCAGACCAGGACAGGCTCAAGTCGAAGGAAGCTTTCCAAGTGCCAAACACTACACAGACAAAAGTGGAGAGGAGGAGATACTTTTCTGATCAAATCTGGAGCTCACAAACGGCGATCAACCTTCTGGAACACCAAGTCCTGGAAAACTCAGAGAACACACCAACACAGGCAACTTCAAGAGTCTCCTACCCTGGAATTTTTAGGTTACTTTTGATTTAAGGACTTTAAATCCCTGCCATGAGGACACTTACCTCACACTAACGACGTGGCACTGAACTCTGCCCCTCTGTATCACAGCTAATGCCCAAAGGTGGCAACACAAACATACCGTGACCTTCCCCCTCCTCCTGCACCAACCCCCAGCATCTCCTGAACAACCTCGTACGAGCACAGAAAGGAAACAGGGATGGATCTATTTCATGGTAGTTTGGTTATACCAAACACCACAGTAGGTGTAAAAGCTCTCCTACTGATCATTAACGATGTCCAAACGCAGTGACCTTCTCACCCAGAAGGGATGGGACAATTGTTTAAAATAACACGTGACGGCCACATCCACGCTCCTTCTTTGTGCAATCTCTTGCAACATCGAGAATCTTAACCCAAAACGGGAACTCGCACCACATGGAAACTTTCTGTTTGAGACATCAGAAAGGAAGAAGCAGAAGCGTTATTTATAGCTCATTTTGAGGCCAGCTGAGCAAAGGCGAGGCTCCAGAAAGCTGCCATCAGCTGCAACAGAAGGCGCTCGAGATCTGTGCCCAAGCCACGGGGGACCAGAGCTCTCTGCAGGTGTCTGAACCCAGAGCTGCAAGGGAAGAGGGGAAGCTCTTCTCTTGAGAAACGTCCAACTGCAACGCGTAAGTGAGAGATTGCATATGTTCAACAGAAAGAGACGTTGACAACAGCACCTTTAAGATCAGCGCCATCCTTGTCACTCCTCATCAGCACACAGCACTTCCTTTGAGAGCAAACAGACGGCAGCCTGCCCGGGGCAGGCATCTGACCTCGTTCCACGCCGAAGTGCTCGGACTGACAGCCACCCTGCCACGAGGCTGTGTGCACAGGCAGGGATGAGCACCTGGCACCGGCCTGACGGGCCTGGAATGAGGGCAGAGTCCGAGGAGGGGGCTGTATGCACAAAAGGTAGGCGTGGATACGCGCCACACGCACGTTGGACTTGGAGAAAGAAGTAGCAAATGGAAGGATAATGCTCGTGCTGAGAATTTTGAGAGGATCTTACCTGTAAAGACTCAAGCTGGTCTAATAAATTCACTGCCTCTTAAAGGTGAAGCACTGTCCCTGATATATCCTGTACAAAAGGGAAAGGTGATGCTTGCCACATCCCTAAAACCCCTGCTGCTCCACCTCAGGCGTGAGGCCGCGGCTCACACATACCACACAAATTAACTAAACACAGAAACCTGTGAAGCTCATCGGGAGCTTTCCAACAGCAGCCCTAGAACTAAGCACAAACAGAACGTGGCACATTTAAGAGAACGGATCCCAGATACTCCGTGTGAGAAGCTACCACATCCACAAGAATTATATTTATTCATTTACAATTTAAAACCTGAATCCCCACAAGCATCTCTTATATATGCCAGAGCCATGACTGAACCCAGATGACAAACCACCACCATGCTGGGAGCATTCTGCTTCTCTTTTAACTGGGAAGTCAAGATGCAGAGCTGGAATTATGTTTGGGCCAGATTTCATTTCCAGTGCTCTGCTACTGCCCACCTAGGACACGTTTATCTGAAATTAGCCAATAGGGTTTCCATATTGCTGTACACAGCCAGCTTAAAACTCAACTCAGAGAAACAACAGAAGTTAAAAGGCAACCTGCAATACGCTGCGACAGCATTCTGGATGTGCATTTCTCACACAGCCACACTGATTTTCAGCTGTGCAATTCCTACGGCGTTTGGCAGGCACCGCAGATTCACACGACTTTACTGAAGCACGGTGGCAGAAAGCAGAGCTCCTCAATCCACATTTGCATTTCATCTCTGATCTGGCAGGAAAATTCACGCAGCCTCTTCACGAAACACTGCCTCCCTGCAGTCCTACAGCAGCACCCTAAGGGCCAGAAGAACGGTGATGGGAGCCCCACGCCTTGCAAACGGGATCTCCCCAGAACTGGGAGCAATGCCTGCCCTAGGCGGACGTGGGACTGTACCAAACAGCAGGCAGCTGTAAGCACAGGCAGTTACCAATTTCAGCTTACTAAGAAGGTCCCCAACAGCATCCATGCCAGCAGCTTCAGGGGGATGCACAAGAAAACCTTCAGCAGGAACACCTTGAGGACAAGACTCCTAAGCCCCTGTAGCCTACCCAGCCTAGTGCCATGCAAATCACATGAGTACTGCGTAACGTGTGCTTAGTCACTCCTTAACACTGTTTCTGTCATTTTCTTCTTCTCTAGGATCAGTAAAAAGTGCTGTCTTTCGTTATCTGTGGAGTTCCTGTCCCTGCGGTACAGCTCACAGCTTTGCTGAGCAGGAGAATGAAACGGGTAGGAACAGTTTCTATTAATAAGCTCAGGTTCACAGACTTACTCAGGCAGTTAATCCCTAATGATACCAGATTAATGATTAAAGACTTGACTGCACAGACTTTTATTCTTTTTTAATCTGTCACATGTAGCCAAGTATGTCAACGTAATTCCTCTTAGGTAACTCCACACGATCAAGTAAGTTTCCATGCAAAGGCGATTCCTCTTCAGTTTAACAAATCGGCTGCTTAAGTGACACATAAAAACCCAAAAGAACAGAAATACTCTATACATAATCCCTTTTGTTTTCATACAGGCATCGGCCTTCATGGTTTTTAACTCTACCAAGCAGGTAAACACTCAAACCCACAGCACTGGCCAGAACACCGTGCAAGATCAACATATGATTCAGAGCTCTAACTTCTAGGATATCGCTAGAGACAGGAAATGCCGAGTACAAAGTCCGGTCTACAAGGAAACATAATCCGTCTGACACACCACTGAAACACCAAGTGCTGAGAACACTTTGCTAGAAACAGGAATACAACTACATTTTTCCAGGTTCTAAATTAGCAGATTAAGATCTCACAGCTCGTTAGCTCAATCAGACCTATTGGTAGGTGTCAAGGAATGCCCAGTGAAACAATAGACATTGTGGCACCCTACGGAACATATCCAGGGATGAAAGCAACAGAGCTGAACAACCCTCTTTTCCTCTCTTGCTGCAACCTTCCTGCAAATGGGAGCTGTCACATCGGTTAATAAATACTGAGGACACCTCTGCCTTCAGCCTCTAAATCACTGCAAATTGAAGAAAACAGCCACAGAACAAGCTTTCTTCACAAAGATCTGGTAAATGCTACACGCACACGTGGTAAAACTACCACCTCTGGGTGAAGATGTGTCTTCAAAATACTCACAGAAACTTAACTCATCTCTCTGAAAAGAGAGAATCTGAACTTTTTTAGATACAAGAAAAATCCCATCCAGGCCATTACGTGAAAGCAACCATACAAGTCGCCGATTTGGTTGTTTTCTTGAGCAGGTGGTTAGTTACTCAAGTTTGAACAGGAAATAAAAGCCAAACAATAATCACCAGTAGGCAAATACAGACTGTTGACACTGGGTTTGGGGGAGTCTTAAATACAAGAGGGCTAAAAAAATGCTCTTGCATTTCCAACCTCTTAAGTATCGCTTAGATTAAATTATTATCCCCCCTCGCACCCCATACCTCTCTACAGTTTTGGTTATCCTAGGACTTGGACAGATCGTTTAGCAACTATCAAGTTCGTTTTTTAATCTGCTACAGAGTCTAGCAGCTAATAATTTCACCTTCCTCTCAGGATATTTTAAACAAGGGAGAGGGATCAAAACAATCAAGAACAGAGACGCAGCCCCAGACAGAGCAGAAGAATCAGAAGAATCACCTGTCGAGGAGCACAAGGCACACAGGCAAGCACACAGGTAGAACAGCTGCAGACTTCTCAGCTCCCTTGCAGGTCTTTCCAGGCAATATCGCGACAGAAACGGAGCGCTGATGCTGAACTTGGCTTCCAGCCTCTTCTCCATGGCCTTTGTGGGCAGCAACAGGGTTCTAGAAACGTATGAGAAACAGAATACATCTACTGGCAACTGGAATATTCTCACAAGGACCCAGTCAGTATGGTGAAGAGCATGGAGCACTTGTGGAGGAAAAGGAACATTTAATCTTATCTGCTGTGACTTTGTCCAGCTGCTGCTAAGTAATTATCAGTGTCACCAGGCTAAACCAAGACCTTTAGCAGCAGAATTTCCACTTGCAAACCGCAGCAGGTCACCCTCTCATCACCCCTGCAACTTCCCCTTTCAGACTCCGCCACTTGCAGCACCAAAATATCCGAAGTTTGCCGGATTCCTGAGACACGTTTGGGAACGTTTGGGGTCAGATATGCCACGGGCAATAGCAACCCACCAGCCCCACTGGGGGCACACAAACGTCGATAAGCCCTGCGCAGCTGCTCGGTGTTGTCACTGCTTGCATGTCGGTGCTGCCTGGTGCCAGCCACAAACAAACAGAGACGAGAACACAACGGTGCTGAGCTAAAGACCCGGTTTGCCTCATATTTCGCTCTGCAGGGCGTAAAAAATGAAAGCATCGATACTCCTCTGACTGTCTAGGGAGAAAGTCTGCCTCACATGTTCCTGAAACCCACATCAGTGCTGGGTGATGTGTGCTACAAGGAAATATATATATAAACCTATATAATACATTCTATATATCTATTTATATCTCTTTATATTTATCATCTAGCTCACAAGCAATAACCAATATCTACTCCCAGGGAGAAATAAAGTGCTGTTAGGCACCAGGAGCTCAACCTGTCATCACTGAAGGCTCAAGAAGGAGCATCAGCACAACCCTGACTAGGGCAACACTTAAAAACTCGTTATTTACCCAATTTAGGGAGAATTTGGCTCCAAGATGGGCACTGAGAGGCGCACACGGGGCGAGGAGGAAGGAGTCCTGAGGGTCCCGGGTTCTTAGGGGCATCTCTGGAGGGCTACGGGATGAGGACTGGAGGGCCTGAAGGGGGTCCCCACAAACCGGGGGGGTCGTCATAGACCGGGGGGGGGGTGCCCACAGACAGAGGGGGTCCCCTCGTTCATCTCCTCGTTCATCCCCCCGCCGCCCGGTGCCCGTCGGTGCCCCGGGCACGTACCAGCGGCGCACGGCGAGGCGAGGCGAGCTCCGCTGCTCCACGACGGCCTCATGCGGGCGGCGGGGCCCGGAGCGCGGCGGGACGGGGGGCGCCGGGGCCGCCTCCTCCTCCTGCCCCGCAGCCATGGCGGCGGCGGCGGCGGCAGCGCCTCAGGAGCGGCGGGCGCCCGCTCCCCTCCCCTCACCCGGAAGCGCGCCCACACCTCCCGGAACCGGAACCGACACCGGGGCGGCTCGCGAGGGCACCTCCTCGCCGGTACCGGGCCCCTCGCAGCCGGCTGGGCCCGGCTCGGTGCGGAGCACCCCCCTCCCGCTGCCACCCGCCGGCCTGGCCGTCACGGGTGGTTTGCCCGCAGTCCTGCGAGGAGGCTGTTGGCTTCGGGGACTGCTCAATAAGGTGCCCGGCGATTGGTTGGCGGAGCGGAGGGAGAGCGCGGTTTGGCTGCGAGGCGGCGCGGGGCCTCGGGCCGTGAGGCCGGGCCGGGTGCAGGGGCCGTGAGGGGATGGCGTGAGGGGCTGGCTGCTGCCCCTAAAACAGCGTAATTTGGGGAAGATCGGGCTGCTGGGGTGGATTCTTCAGCATTGAGGAGGTCTGGCGGTGCTCCTCAGCTGGGCTATGTCCTAATTCTGGGTGTGGGGTTGGGGTGTCCCCCTCAGCGTTCCCCCCTCAGCTCCCTGTCCTCTTTCTCCTCAGCTCCCCGTCGTTTCCCCTCAGTTCCTGCGCCACCAGCCCCATCGCCATGGCCTCAAGCTCCGGAGCTGCACCCAAGGGTGCTGCGGGTGCCAGGAGCGTGACACTGAAGAGGTGCCTGGATGTGCTGCGAGACGCCAGCAGCGACAGCGAGCAGTTCGCTGCCTTGCTTCTGGTAAGGATCAGAAGGGCAAGATGCTTCAAATGGTTAGTTTGATGTTCCCGCCAGCAAAGTGGGCATCTTCTCTCCTTCATCACTTCATTTGGGTGTGGTGATGGTTAGTCATCATTGCCACAGCTCTAGAAGCCTTCTGGTAAAGTTCTGGATTAGCACGTTGACTAGCGACCAGCTCAGCGGTCAGGGGTTCACTTTTCTGCACCCATGAAATAGAGTTTTGCTTCTTATTTGACCTTTTATGTTCTCTAAAGTTGCTAAAGCCTTAGCAAAGCTTCTTGTTATGCTGTGCCCTCACCCCTGGTTTGCCTTACAGGTGACCAAAGCAGTCCGAGCTGGAGAATTGGACTCAAAGACCCGTCGCCAGATCTTTGACGCAATTGGATTCACGTTTCCAAATCGCCTGCTGACCTCCAGGGAGCCCCCGTCGGGCTGCCCCGAGAACACCTTCAGGGCACTTGGCCTCACTCTATTGGCATGTTTCTGCACCGATCCGGAGTTAGCTGGGCACTCCCAGATCCTGAACAAAATCCCAACCTTCAATGACATCCTGATTTCCCCCTGTAATCCGGACAGCACTTCCATGATCGATGATGCATACCAGTGCCTGACTGCTGTCATGGCCACTCCCAGGGGTCCCAGAGAGCTGGTGACCAAAGGAACGGTGCCTGCCCTCTGCCACGCCTACGTGAATGGCAATTACGGCTCTGACCGTGCCTTGACGCTCCTGCTGGGGCTGCTGGCTGTAGCAGAGGTGAAGTGCTGGCAGCGAGATGCTCCACACCTCCTGGCCGTGCTGAGCAAGCTCTCCCAAGAGTTTCTCAAGGCTGAAGACATGACCAAATTTGAGCTGTGCGAGCTTTTGCCTCACTTTATCCCCCTCTCCTCACCGCTCACACGGGACTCAAAGGGCTCTGAGTGCCTCCATAGAATTTATGAAGGGCTGGCCAAAATTTTGGGCAGTAAACTCAGCCATTCACAGCGGGACCCTGCTCTGAAGCTTGCTGCCTGCCTCATGCAGGCCTGTGGGTCGGAGTGGATCCCAGCAGGGAGTACTGGTAGCAAGTTCCTGGCCTTGCTGGTGAACTTGGCTTGTGTGGAGGTCCGCCTGACACTAGAGGAGCCACATCCCATGGAGACGGAGGGGAAAAAAGAAGTGGTAACAGCCTGCTATGTCCTCATGGAGATGGGCATCCAGGAGTGTCTGAAAGAAGAGGAATCGCTGCTGGAAGAAGCACAGAAAATGCAGCTCATAAGGATCATGGAGGAAGCATTTGGAGCTGTAATATTTTACTTGAGGCAGGTAAGGCAGAGCTTTCAAGCAAAGAGCACGTTTGATGTCCCTTTGTTGTGGTTTAACCCTGGCAGGCAGCTGACTGCCACACAGCCACTCGCTCATTCTTCCCAGGAGGGATGGGGGAGAAAACCGGAAAGGTAAAAGTGAGAGAATTCCTGGGTCAAGAGAAAAACACTGGAACACTTAAAATGGTTCTTACTGGTCGCAAAACTACGTGTAGGTACAGGATGATGTGGCCAGTCTGATAGATCACAAGATAACAAATTAACAACTCCATGATCACCGTGATTCTTGTTTTTTCTACTCCATCCCTTTCCTACCTCTAAATAATAAAGAGAATTAGCCTATGCCACGGCTGCAGAAGTCCAGACTGGCTCTGTCAGCTCAGCAGCTCATGGACGTAGCTGTGCAGACCAAAATATGCATCTTGGCCCACCGTGGTTTTCATGCCTGATGTAACTTGTGAGGACAGGGGCTCTGACGTGTAATTTTCACATAGGTTAAAGAGGAGGAGCTGCAAGACCCTTTCATATTTGCTTCTGTTCGAATCCTTGGAGCCTGGATGGCCGAAGAGACGTCCGCCCTCAAGCAGGAAATCTGTGAGCTGTTGCCTTTCCTCGTTCGTTACGCCAAGAAGCTTTTCAAAGAGAGCTGCACAGCTGAGGGTCTTCCCCAGACGGATGGGGTGCAGGTTGGGCTGGCCAGCACCGAAGGCTCTGTCTTACCCCAGGACGCTCTGAGGTGCGTATTTTAAGCATAGATCTGATAAGTTTCACCACACAAGAGCTCAACTCTTTTTCCTGGGCCCAGAGAAACGCATCCTGCATTTAGGTCAAGTTCTTGTTGATCCTTTCCTGTGAAAGAGGCAACTGGAACTGCCGCAGTGCGATGCAGCTGTCCAAGCCCTCCGTGTATGACTAATGTGAGATGGCAGCTGCTTACAAAGACTAAGAGGCAGGGAAGGACTTGTGGAAGCTGTGCATCAGGGCTTTAGCTGTAGCAAGCAGAGGAAAGAATAGGGCCTTTATGGAAGCAGATCAGCCTACATGGTCTCTTCTTTGAGGCTGCAGTACTTTCCCTCAGGCGTGAGGAACTCAGCACTGTGTTGCTGGTTGAGCTGATTTGAGAGTCATTTCTCTTTTCTGTTCTCCCTGCAGTACCGATTCTACGGCCCCTTTTTTCTCCTGGTTGGATGCAAATGCGGGGCTTCGATCCAGCTCTCTGCATTCTACCTTGTGTTTTCCATTTCTTTCCCCTTCTAGATTTCTGCTGCCTGGCTTTTGCCATTTAACAGCCGAGGACAGGCCCAGGGATATCCTCATCTCCGAAGGGGCACCGGCGCTGCTGTGTGACTACTTCCTGCATCACTGGAAGGTGCTGACCTCCGAGCCCGGGTCCCTAAGTCCCCTGACAAGCACTGAAATGAGTCTGCAGACTGCCTGTGGGATTTTCCTTAACCTGGTCGTGACTGCACCCGAGCTCATCAGGTAACAGAGCCGCAGAGGCTTGTTTTAAGGTTGTCAGTCAGAGGGTGCAATGCGAAATGAGCTTGCAGGATCCTTAAAGACACTGTACTGAAAAAGGGACGTCCCTTTTCTCGATGCCCTCACATTACCTTTTTGATGCTGCATTTCCCTTTGAAGTTTTCAGGGGTGTCTGGCTCTGATCGGGAACTGACTCAGGGTTCACTTTCTCTCTAGGCAAGAGAAAACCTTTTGCTTCTTGATGGACACGTTGCTGAAGTCTCTTCCTTTTCTGCTGCCTCAGAAGGATCACCTGGTTCTAGCAGCCAATGTTGCCACTCTGGGCTTGATGATGGCCAGGGTCCTTGCAAGTTCAGCAGGTGAGAAGTGTTCCCACTGGCAAGGCTGCTCATCGCTGTGCACAGCAGGGTGGGTAGGCTGGAGAAAACAAACAGAAGGGAAGCAGGCCCAGTTTCAGGTGAGATTTCTGTCACTGAAGATGTGACAAAGGCAAAAACCCGGAGGGGCAAGGAATGTGTAGAAAATTTAGCAGGCTGAGGGGCTGGGAAGCAGCACAGTTTAAGAGATTTCTACAGCAGGAGCGTGACATTCTGCTCCCTGAAAGCTCTGCTGCAGGCAGACGCACTGAAGCATCCCTCCTTAAGCGCTGGACCAGCTCATTCATTTCCTTTTCCTTCCAGTTCTTCAGGGAACCCATTCTGCCAAGGAGTTTTTCGGAGCCACCGTTCGCTTCCTGTCGGAGGCCCACGTGGCCCAAGCAGACCCCAGCAGCCACGGGTTGGCCCTGGCCGTGTCCCCTGCCTACGCAAGTGCCTGGGGTGACATCCGTGAGCTCTGGTTCCTGGGGATGCAGGCCTTGGCCGGCTGCGTGCCGCTCTTCCCCTGGCTGCCGCAAGCTGTCCTCCAGGCGCGGTGGCTGGAAGGTCTCTTGGAGGTACTGACGCGCGTTGCTCCGGCCTCGGTGGATTTTGAACTCGTTGCTGCTTTCCAGGGCGTGCTGGTCGAGCTGGCCAGAGCCAGCAAGCCGTGCAGGGAAGTGATCCTGTCCCACCACGGGGAGGAGTGGGCCAACCTGTACGGTATGGCAGCTTTGGAACAGTGTCTGTCCGAGCAATAAAGAGCCTCTGCTCAGCAGCACCCTGCTGTGGGAAGCGAAGCCAGGCACCTGCACGAGATCTGTTCGGCGTTTCTCACACTCCCTTTGGTGCCAGTGACAACAAGAAGCATTTAAATGACCGACTTCATAAAACTGGAGCAATGCAGCAGAGCTCAACAGGATTTGTTCTGTCCAGAACCCGACGTGAAGAACTGTTGCTGCCTCAGAACGTTTCAAGATGTCCCTGCTTGACCTTCTGTCAGTACTTTGTTTTAAAAACAGCCCGTGTTATTATTAAAGAGGTTTTCTATTGCATCATTTTTCAAACTCATGCAGTGCTGGGATTTATTTCTGCTCGGGGCCCTGGGAGAGATCCCTTCAGAATGTCACCTTTCCTTCTGGGTGTTGGTAAAGTAGCTTGGCACTACAAGTCTGCAGGAGGCAGGAGCATGAAGAGCTTTAAAATTTACTGATAAGCATCATTCCATCATTTGGCACAGCTGTCCCCTTCTGGTTTGGGGGTGCCCAAAGGCCCTTTGTGTGTTCACATCCATGACTAGTGCCTTCACCCCACATTCATGCCTAGAAGGAAAGCCCTTACAGCACCCCTTGCTGCCCTGTAAAACACCTGCACAAAACAAAGCCCGGCCCTGATTTGTGGTGGTTGCTCACGCTCCCTCTTGCAGCAGGGATGGGATGTGCAGGGAGAGTTTTCTGGTCTTGCAGGGAGACCTGCCAAGACCTTGGCTCGCTTTAGAGCCTCAGACAATTATCAAGAAGCAGAAATGGATGAATCGCACCCCGCTGTATCCTTGCAGACTCTGCAGAAGAGGAAGGCCAGATGTAAAAATGTGTATGATGTATGGGGTACATCCCTTGCACCGCTGGCTTTGCAGCCTGGGTTGTCAGCCCTAGGGTGCCCTGAAAGCATAAAAAAAATAAAAATAAAAAAACAGAAATAGCAGCCTGGATGGAGAGGTGGTTCGAGCTGCGCTGATTCAGGCAGGCACAGCTTCCTGCTCGGGCTGCAGCCGGGCAGTGAGAAGCATTTCCACCAGGTGTCAGCCTAAGAGCTCTTTGGGAGAGGCATCGTCAGCAAGGACGGGGTCTGGCAGGCAGGACAGACAGACACAGGCAGCACTGACCCTGAGTGCCTGCAAAGCCACTGGGGGGGTCTGTGGAATCGCCTGACTGAGAGCAAAACAAGCGAGGAGCTGTCTCGCAAAGAGGGCTGCCACTGGGAGTATTCCTGCTTAATACCTTATTTTTTTAACTCACTGTTTCATGAAAGCAAATGCCTTACATAACCGGAGAGGAGGCGTCTGCTTTCTGCTGTTGCTCAGGAAAAGTATCTTTCTGATCTTTCCAGCTCAGCCCCAAAAAGTTAATGCAAGTTGAAACAAAGGTAGGTGCTACCAGCAGAAAGCGATGCAAGCCAAACAAGCAAATGAGGCTCCTGGACTTGGAAAAGAGCATAACTCTGAGCACGCGTGGGCTGGAAGCCTCCCCGTGCTGCCAAGAACAGCTCATCCCTGCAACGCAGGGAACTTCAATGCGTTGGAACAGTCAGAAACACACTTCAGATTGTAAGAAAAAAAACAACATTCAAACGCTTTATCTTCAACTGTTCCCCATCCCTCATGCTGTTCTGCCTCTGGTCAAAGGGTGTGGGCTTCCAATTAATAAAAGGCTATCATTAGTGTTAATGAGAGGCAGGCACCCGTATCAGCAGGAGGGTGCTCCCCATGCCCCCCAGCTCCCAGGGGTTAGCAGTGCTGGCCTGGCCAGTGTTAATCCCTGTGGGCCATCCTAGGAGCTCCTCTGACACCCAGCAGAGATCCAGCCCCAGCCTGCAGGACCCTGTCCCAGACCAGAGCAGCCCTAGGCCCGGAGGCCTTTCACTGTTCCCATTAAGTCCCAATTAGGCCACCTGCTAATGGCACAGCCCCGCTCCCTGGGAGCAGACCCAGGGATGTCCTCCAGGTCATCGTTCAGCCCGTGCCGGGCAGCAGGCTTCGGCCACAGGCAGGATCCCAGAGAGGAGCCTGTACTAGTCCCACACCCCTCGATCTCACTCTGTTCAAGGGAAAGCCCCACCAGGTGTGAGAAGGACCACGCCAGAGCCCTCCTGAGGCCCCTGATGTCCCTCGGGATGCTTGTTTCTCTCTGTGCCATGAAACACCATCCCCATGGCTGCCACGAACTGGCAGAGCATGGAGGAGACACCAGCATGTATGGGAGTTCTCCAAGGCTGGACACAGGATGAAAAGTGTTGTGACAATGCCTTGAGTATTATGAGTGCCTTCTTGTCCCAGGACACCACTTTTTTAACCCCTTGCTGGGACAGAGCACTCCTGAAAGGCTCGTTTCCCTTCCCCGGGCCCTGGCATCCAGCAGCAGGTCCGGGTGCAGCAGGCAGAGGCCTCCTGCCACGCGGGCCTCTCTGCCGCCTGGGTTCGTGCCCGGCTGCAGGTCCCGGCGTGCCCCAGCTCCGTGCCCCGGCTGCCAGCAGCTTGGCCGAGGCTTCAAAGGCTGTGGGGAGGACTCTTGGGCCACCCCGGGCTCTGCAAGCCCAACTGAGGGTCCTGCACTGGGACCTGGCACCTTTGGGGGTCCACCCTCCAGTGTCAGAGGTGGGCGATGGCACCCGCTGCCTGCGGACCCCTCTCCACCGCGGTGCTTTGAGATCCCAGCAGGGAGCAGGATCACAGCCGGTGACACCCAGAGCAAGCTCTGCTTTATCTCCCGGTGCATTTGCGACACCGGGGCCAGCTCACCAGGAAGCAGCCAATCCTTCACCCTGCCTTGGCCAAGCAGGATAAGGCCCCCGAGGAGCAGATGCACGCTCTGTTTTGCTGTGACAGCTTAAGTGTCATAATGCCTTTGCGAGCCCTCCTGTGGCATGCATTATCTTACTGTGTGTATCCATAGCATCCCAAAAGCACTGGCAATAAAATGAAATCTTTTAGAAAGTCGCTGCACGGAGGGATATGGGAACAGCCCCTTCCCACGATGTAATGGGGGCAGCGAGGGTGCGGGGCCAACTACCCCGTCCTGGGGCAAGGAGCTTTGTTCCCTCCTGAATTCCTGGGGAAAGGATGTAGGAAAGGGCAGGAGCAGCCCCCATTTATCTGAGCTGCCCATGGGAGCCAGATTTTGGGGAAGAACCAGTCACCTTTGGCTGGGGCAGTGAGATGTGAGCACATATTTCTGTTCCTGCACCCCTAGCACCCTGTTTCGGCGTGGGTTTTTTTACTTCTTACCCCAAAACCAAAGGTGGCTCCCTCAAGCCCCTTGCGCACTCCTGGAAGCACACATTGACCTGCTGGGGAAGGAGAACTGGGACCTTTGTCACAAAACCAGTTTTTCAGAGTTTTCTGGCTTGGGTGCAAATGCAACCAGTGGGCCCTTGGGGCTGAGGACAGGGCCCAGGTGGGTGGCAAAAGCTCCCCGTAGCCGGGGGGAGAGGGGACAGGTCTCCACCTGGGTCACATCCCTCTTAGAAATTATGGAGGACACTGAGCAGAGCAAAACGTGAGCCCAGCTGAACGTGCACATGGTCTTTAAGCTGGGAGGCCGAGGAGCAGAGAGCAGTGGGAGCTGCGCGTGGTCATGGGGTGCTCGGAGGACCCCCAGCAATCGCTGTGGCTGCTCTGAGCCAGCAACACCAGCAGGCAGCTGCTGGACAGGGCGTGCGTGGCACCAGCAGCCCCACCAGGGACCTTGGGACAGCAGGTGATAGCAAAAAACAATTTGGCATTGCCACCATGGTTCCCAGGAGAGCCACTGTGAGGGCACGGGGCTGGGGTGGCCAGATTGGGGCCACCGGTGCCACCGCCGTGCCGAGCCACCGAGCCGCACTGAGGCATCGGAGCAGCTTTTCCTGTTGTTTTTCCCTCCCTTTGTCCATCAGTTTTGCAGCTTTCCTTTGCCCTGCCTCATTTTGGGGTGGAAGCACGGCTTCCCCCCGCGCTGCCGTAAGCGCACGGCGAGGGCTTTGCACAGTTTCACCTCTTTGAGATGAAGAAAGGATCAGCTTTGTGCAGGCTAGACGAGCGAGGGACTTCAAGAATGAACTGGAACATAGCTGCAAAATACGGCATGTCCAATCCGATTTTTCCTAGCAAATGGAACGGATCTGGCGGAGAATAAACACGAACTTTCAGGAGCGGCATCCCTGAAAATCATTCAAGGGGGGGCGATGCGAAGATTGGAATGGATCAGCCCCTTACACCCCTGCACAGCCCTCCTCCCTCCCCTAAATGCCATATTTAATAAAAATAAATTAGAATAAATGATCAGCCTCTGCCTCCTAAAGACAGGTGGCAGGGTAATATTAAAAGAAATGAATAAAAATTCATTTAATGAGCATTGTTAATTAAACCTGGAAATCAAAGAGGTCTGAGTTGTGGGAATTCAGAGGAAAAATGAAAATGAAGGGAGCTGTAGCTCGGGGCAGGAAGAGTGGAATTAAATTAAATGTAATGTGGGATTGTGTTTGTTAATGTCTATCACACATCACAGTGTGTTACAGTTTAGGATAAAGTGTTTGTTCTCTGCCTGCACACAAATTACACGCTGCCACGAATGGAAACTCCAGCACGGCGGAGGGCGGCCTGGGCCCGCGGCGGGTGGCACGGTGAGGACGGCGGGGACAGGGGCAATGGGAGCAGGGCCCTGCCACGGAGCCGTGTGTCACCAGGGCTGTGCGAGCGTGTGCCGTGTGTGGGGTGTGTGCCAGGGTGAGTGTGCACCAGCGTGGGTTGGCGTGCAACACCGTGTGCCCCGGTGCATCAGGGTCTGCGTGTCCGTGCCCCATGTGCGTCACCGGTGTGTGACACTGCTGCAGACAACCGTGGTGCTCAGTGCCTGGTGCTTGGTGCTTTGTGCCCGGTGCCATGCGCAGGGACCTGATGCTGTGGTCCTGCCTCGCCCTGCAACCGCAGTGAGGGCCCGAATGGAGGAGGAGGGAGGGATGGGGACGGATGGGGAGGGATGGGGAGGGATGGAGAGAAGGAGGGAGGGATGGAGAGGAAGAGGGAGGGATGGAGAGGAAGAGGGAGGGAGGACGGAGGGGAGGGACAGAGGAGGGGGCGCACGGTGTTGTCGTTGCTCCCCGGTTTTCCCTCGCTCTGTCGCACCCCGGCTCCCTCCCTCCCGTCCCCTCGGGCAGGAGCCAGGCCCAGGGCACCCCCAGACTTTTCTCCCTCACCCCAGGCCCTCGCTGGGGCTCCCCGGTCCCCGCCAGGCAGGCAAGGGAAGAGCCCCGCGGGGAGCCCCGGGCTCTCTCCCGGCGGCACCGGCCCCGGGCCCTGCCGTCGGGCGGAGGTCCCGGCCTACACCGGAGGCCCGGCCGCTGTCTCACCGAGGCCCTAACACCGCGCTCGGGCTAATAAAGCGCAGCCGCCTGCCCTCACCCCCAGACCCGTCTCCAGCCCTCAGGGCTCGGTCCCGATCCGGCCCGGGGGCGCTCCCCAAGGGGGCTCTCAGGGGACGTCGGGGGAAGCCCGGGGGAAGGTGGGGGGGACCTGAAGAGGGGGTGACACGGAGGAAGGGGGACACACGGGAGCTGCGTCCCCGGGGCCGCCCGACGGCGTTGGAGCAGCCACGGGCGCCCCTCGCCCCCTCCGCCCGTCGGGAGCCGTCGGGACCCCTCGGGAGCGGGCGGCGCGTCCCCGGCCCCGCTCGCTGACGCGCGCCCCCGGCGCGGCGGGCGCGCCCCCGCCGCTATAACTGGCGTGCATGGAGTCGGGGCCGGCGCAGAGGAGCGGGCGGGCGATGGGAGCCGCCGCTCCGGCGGGGTAAAAGAGGGGCGGAGACGGGGGCGCCCCCGGGGCCCGGCCCGCCCGGGGCTCGCCGCGGGCCCGCACAGATGCTGGTGCACAGCTACCCGGGCATGGTGAGTGCGGGACGGGGCTGTCACCGGGGCTGGGGTTGGGATCCGGGGCCGGGGTTGGGGGTCCGCACCCGACGGGGGGGTCGGCACCTTCCTCACCGCCGCTGTCTCCGCCGCCGCAGGACCGCGCCGAGGGGCTCCCCGGGGCACCGGCCGGGGCCCGCCTGCCGCAGCTCCCCGCTCTCAACCAAGCTCCCTACGGCTCGGCTCCGCCGCTCTGCCACACGCCCGCCGCCGACTTCCAGCCGCCCTATTTCCCCCCGCCGTACCCGCAGCCGCCTCTGCCCTACCCGCAGGGCCAGGAGCCTGGCTACCCGCACCTCGCCGACCCCTACGCGGCTCTCAGCCCCCTGCACCAGCACCAGCAGCCCGCCTGGCCCCCACAGCGCTCCCGGCAGGAGGACGCCGGGTTGCTGGCTCAAACCCACCGGGCCTTGGGGCTCGACCCCCGCCGCGAGTACCCCGCCGTGCCCCGCCTGCTCCACGGCCTCCCCGACGGCGGCCACGGCCTCCCCGACGGCCCGCTGGGCCTCCACGGCCTCGGCCACCACGGCCTCGAGGACATCCAGGTACCGGGGAGACCGGGGGGAGGCCGGGCAGGGAGAGGGAGTCCGGGGTGGTTTGGGGAACCGGGGTGGGTATGGGGTATTTTGGGGTGCCGCGGGGCGTTCGTCCCCTCGGGGCGCCCCGTTACCGGGAAGGAGCGGCCACCGGGACGCCGCGATGGAGAGGGTGAGGCCACGGCTCCGCTCCGCTCCCGGGGCCGCCCGTCCGTGTCCCAGCGGTTCCTGCTCGCCGCCGGCCCCGGGAGCACCGGGAGAACCGGGAGCACCGGGCCCCGCCGCTTTCCCCGCGGCTGACGGCTCTGGCTTTGGTGCTTTCAGGCCGTGGACGACGGCGGCATGAACCTGCTCGATCAGTCCGTGATCAAGAAAGGTAAGAGCGCGGCGGCACCGCGGGACGCGGCCCGGTTTCTGCCCTCGGGGCTCCCCCACTTCGTTTTGTTTTTTTTTTCTTTTCCCTCGGGACGGTGCTGAGAGGGGCTCAGCCGGGACCGGGAAGCTCCGGGGCGGCGAGGAACGGGCGCGGGGTCCCTGTCGTGCCCGGTGCCGCTCGGAGCCTCGGCAGGGGCGAAACGAAAGCGGTGGGGCCCGGCGGGTGGCTCTGTCCGTTTGTCCGGGGCCAGCCGCGCTCCGTCGGGCCGAACCGGGGCCGCTTCTCCTTCCCGGTACCGGGGCACCGAGGGGCTCGGCCGGGCGGCCCCGGCTACGGGAGAGCCCCGGGGGCCGCGGGTGGTTGGCGGGTGAAGCCCCGGGGGGGGCTCGACGGGGCTAGACGGCAGCTCCCGGGCTGGGCGCCCCGGGGCTCGGCCCGGGAAGGACAAAACGGGGCCGAGGATGGTTTTGTGCTGCCGAAGCTCCGGGACCGGAGCGGGGAAGCGGCTTCGTGGCAGCCCCCCCCCCTCCCCCGGTGTCAGCCTCCCCGAATTTATCGCCGCTTCTCCCCGACGTGTACCGCAGCCCCTCCGCTTCCACGCGAAGCCCCGCGGTCGGAACCAGCTCCTTCCTCCCCTCCTAATATATTTTACGAGCTCCTCTCCGCCCGATATATTTTATTTTCTAACCGAAATTCCATCGGGGCGTTGCTGGGAGCAGGAGGGGGACACGAGCGATTTGTGCGGCAAATGAAACGTGCAGGGCAAATAATTGGTGCAAAGCAATCGGGAACCGCTCTCGAGGATTTTTTTCCAAAATTAGGGGGATGGAAGGGACGTGTCCAGCGGCTGCTTCCCCCCGCTCAGGACCCGAGCACGGGCGGGCAAACGGAGCCGCAGCCGCTCGCCCCGGCGCGGTGCGGGGTCGCCGGGTGCCGGGGGCGAGTGGCCTGGGGTAGGGTGACCCGGCTCGGCTCGGCTCGGCTCGAGGACCTTTCCCCTTGCCCGGTGGCTGCTGATTCCCCGGGACCGATCTGGGAACGGTGGAAAAGCGCTCCCGGTGAGTTCCGGCCCCGTTTGGGTGCGAATTGCCGGGCCGTGCGCCCAGCTCCATCGTACGGCGTTCAGGGCGGTAATTATTTGCGCTTTAATTAGGGCACACGAGAGGCATTTCATCAAATCTCCTCGCAGGAGGGATGGTCGCAACAAGCTGCAGCGTGCTCTGCCGTGCCGCCGGAGCTCTCGGCGGGCGGCTGCTTTTTGGGGTGCGGGCTGCATTCAATTCCCGTTCAGAAACGCGTTTCGGTGGGAGCCTCTGGCTGCGGGGCCGGATGAATTTATGGCCTTCGTTTATTATCATTATTTTTTTTTTCCCCCTCGGTTTTTCAAAACGTGCGATTCATTAGAAATTTTCCGTCTTTCGTCGGGAGGATTTGTTGTCGCGGGGAATCTGTTGTGGCACATTTGTTCCTAAAGGTCCTGTAGGCTCCCTCTTTCGAAACAAAAACCAAACAAAAAAAGAAAATAGAAAATAACCCTGGCTGAAAAGCAGGGCGTTGTGCTACAAACTGTCTGCAGCCTCTGTGCCGACGGACACTTTGCCTTTCCATTTTTAAAAAATTATTATTATTTTATTTTGCCTGCCGTGTTTGAATCAAAATTTAAACTGTGCTTTAGAGAACAATCAGATATCGGATGCAGCCTTCGGGCCGCGACCCGCCAGGGTTTCCCCGTCTCTTCCCGGGAGCTCAGAGAATCAAAAAGCGAATTATTTTTTGGGGGTCCTGGCTCCTTTTCCCCGGTGCCTCCCCCGGTTGAAATTTCGATGTCTGCGCCCCCCCTTCCCCGGCCGGGCTGCTCTGGAAGCGATGTCCCAAAAACCGGAGTGCAGAGGACGAAGGAAAGCTCGGGAATAAAGGCAGCTACAGCCGGGGGGGTCCTGGAGGGGTCGGGAGTGGTGCTGAGCGCCTCGCCCCCCCCCCCCAGGACCGGGGGTTTTGCTCCGTTTTCCAGGGAACTGCTGCGCGCAGGAGCCGCGCTCAGGAGCTGCGAGCGCCGCTGCCCCGTGCTTGGAGCGGGAGGATTAATTAATCCTCCGCCTGATTTCTTTAATTTAGTTTTGAGCGAAGAGCGGGGCCGTTTGGGCTGGCTGAGTCTGCCCCGAGCTGTGGCCCCGGGCACCGTGGCCGTCGGGAATTGCTTCCTTGGAAAAAAAATAAATTAAAAAAATGAAATAAAATAAATCAGGGCAAAGCCCGAGCCTTGAAGCTGGGCAGGCAGGAGGGCAGCAGGCACCTCTCAGGACGCCTCTCCCCATCCCAAGCTGGGGGAACGGTGGAAAAAAAAGGACATTTTAATCATAAATCACGCCAGGATCTCAAATCCCGCAACAGGGGCTGCTTAATCCTTGAATTCCTCCCCGTACGGCCCTGGGACAGAAACCCGACCTAAAGCCGTGCATGTGCAGACAGATAAATCTCGCCGTAATGAGCTGCCGAGATGCCGTGGTCCCGCTTCAACGAAATGCCCCCCGCCTGTCCCCGTGGTGGCCCCGTTACCGGGGGCAGTGGCCGTGGGCGAACGGGGAGCGCTCGGTGCCCGGGGACCCGATTTGTGTCCCCTGGGCCTCCTGCAGGGGACACAGGGGACACGGGGAGATCTGGCGATGCCGGCAGAAACCAAGCGTGACCGCTGGGTCAGGAGCCCCGCAGCGAGGGCTTTGGGATCCTAAAATATATGGGGTGAGCTGCCCCCAGCACTGGGACGGCAAACAGCAAACCCATAGTTTGGTTTGGGAATTAATTGGGTAAAATACTGCACGGGGCGGCAGAGATTTTGTGATTATCTTTTGTGTACGCATCTGTTTGTTCTCCCTCATTTTAAAGTATTTCAGAAATGTTTTACTGTCCTTTTTTCTTTTTTTTTTTTTTTTTTTTTTTTTGGTGGGGTGTTTTTTTTGGTTTGTTTTCCTTTTCCCCCCCCCCTTAAGCATTTATGTAAGAGCAGGACTATACCAGGCTTGAAAACATTATAACGAGCTCGGAAAAAGTTTGGTCTGGGGCTCCGGCTGCTGCAGGCTCTGGCTGCTGGAGGCGTTTTCTGCTGCGTTCACCTGCTGCCCCTGTGGTTAGAGGCTCGGGCCAGCTGCTCACGTCCCGGTGCAAAACCCCGCTGACAAACTGCAGCACGGAGAACCCGCCTGCAAGCCTCGAGCCGCCGCCAGAGCTCCTGGTGCGGCTTCTGCCCTGGTCTGAGAGAGCAGAGCGGGATTTTCCATTTATGAAATCAAGCATTACGCCATTGCGCTTCTTAGCAAAAAAAAAAAACAAAACCCCGCAGCTTGGTCATAAAATAAAGAGGGATTTCATCGCTTTGACATCCTTCCAGGCTCAGCAGAAGAGCCTCCTTTTGGGAAGGAAAATAAAAATCCCTCTCCCCAGCACCAAAGCGCAGCCGGGGTCCTGCTGGCCATGGTGCCAGCGCAAGGAGGCCGGTGGTCCGGGGCGAGACGGGGCCCTGCGAGCAGTGGGAGCAGAGAAATCCCCAGGGCCCTACACCCTGCTTGCAGGGAAGCTGCTCCCGGTGCACCGACGGAGCAGGGCGCAGCCGGCATGGGTGCGTGCGGGCACCCACGGGTGCTGCTTGGCTGATGGGGACCCAGCTCCTCTGGTTTCTCTTTGAAGCAGCAGGGCTTGGCCGCCACACTCTCCCTCGTGTTTGTGACTCGTTTAAATTTCCATCCGAGGCTTTTTAGCTGCTCCGGAGTGGCAGCGCTAGCGTTTCTGCTCAGGAATGTGGACCTGTTTGGCTGGATGCTGGATGGACAGATGGAAAGCTATGCCTCGGAGTGCTCCGGGCCCACATTTAGAAATACTGCAAGAAGTGGCTGTCACTCCTAAAGAATGCAGCAGAGGAGGGAGGCGAAGGCTGAGCTCCTTCAATCCACTCGCCACGGCATGCGAGAGTCAGGTTTTGGAGCCAGGTCTCGCCATGGGGCTGCCGGAGGGACGGGGTCTGGTGTGGGCTCAGGGCTGGTGGGACCGATGCTGCTTCTCCTCCGCTTTGGCGCGGGGAAGAACCGAGCTGTAAGAAATGTCGCGTGAAGCCAGATGTGGCAGGGGAAAAAAAAAAACAAAACTCCCCAAAGAACGATACTTGCAGCAGATTAGATAAACATCATTTCCTGCGATGAGAAAGGTAATAAATGAGGTCATCCTATAAAACACCTGGGGCTGCGAAGACTTGTCTTTTATAAGGCTGTCCGCAAAGCATGGGTGGAGGCGCTTGGATGGCAGTCAGACGTACGGTGCTGAGCTCGGGCTTCTCCCGCCGAGCTGGCAGAGCTCTTGTGATTGCTGCAGCTTTATCTGCTGGGGGAGTTGGCCTAAGTGGGAAAAGGGGCTCACCCGGGACAAGCCGGGACTTGAGGGAGGCTTTGCTGCCTTCCTCAGCTCCTCTTGCAAAGGCTTTAAAGTTTCGACAAGCCCTCGTGCAGCCGGCACGATGCGGTACTCATCAAAACGCCGCCGCACCTCCAGACGCAGGCACTGCTCCCTCGTGCACACATGCGCGCGCTGCAGGAGCCCCGGATAATCAAACAGAGAAACTTAAAAGAAAGTTTTCACTCTGAACTGCAGCCAGATCACCGTTCCTCCATTAAAATTATATTTTTAATGTCCTCTAATTGCACCAGGATAAAACCAGGTGTGTGTTCATGTGAGATAACACGCTCGGGTACCGGTGAAGGCGCTGGGCTTTGTCTCAACCTTCCCGGTGCCTCCCAGGCATGCGTTATCTCCAAGTTTCATGTACCTTGTCATGACTTAGTGTTTAATTAGATGCTTCTAAATGAATTTTTTTTTTCTTTGTTAGAAGTAAAGAGCAGCTCTGAAAGGGTAGGTTCAGAAAAGCCAGCTTGGGTTGCTTTTTTGGCATGTGGCTGGGGAGTCAAACCAACAGGAGCCGGACTCCAGGTGCGGTTTCCCCACAGGACGGCGACGCGCTGGGCTGGCCCCGGAGGAGCGATTCCTGCACACCTCAGCTGTGCGGGGTGTGGGATATTTTGGCAGCCTGGGTGTTTGCCATGAGCTTGGGTGCTGCAGCCCCTGCTCTTTGGGGTGGGCAGCGCGCAGCCACCGCGCGTGCTCGGGGGCCGAGGTGCCCTCAGGAGCTGGTGGCACACGGCGGCAGCCGGTTATGCGTGAGCTGCTTGTGGGTAGGGACTCGGTCAGTCGCCAGCTGCTTCACTGGGGAAAACTCGGTGCCTCTGGGAACGTCTTCCCCGGGGGTGTTTTAGTGCAGTATCAAGTTTTTTTCTGCTCCTTGCTCAAGTCGCTGGTCCTGGCCAAGACCAAGGCGACCACTTCCTGTGCTCCAGTTTGTGCCTAGCACCCCAAATATCGCGATCCAGCCCTTTCTGCTTGAGTCACCCTACAGATCTTCCCTTCCTGCCTGCTGTACACACTGCCCAAGGCCAGAGCAAGGCCCCCAGCAGTGAGAGTCCGGGGGGGGCAGGCAAAGACCCCCCAGCACCCATTTTGGCTGCTGGGCTCAGCACATGCAGATGCCTTCTGCTCACAATGTGCTCCAAAAAGCCACTGCCCAGGCACTGCTTGGCCGGGAAGCCGGGCCTGGTGACGCATGCCCCATGAAGGAGGCAGCGCTGAGATCCTCAGTCTGCAGCCAGGGCTGTGCAGGAGGCACGTGCCTGGCCAGCACCCACGGGACACCGGCCCACGGAGCACGGTGGGACAGGCCCACGGTGGGGCAGGCCCACGGGGACCGACTCCACGCCACCAGCCGGGGACGTGCCTGGGGTCACGCTGTGACTGCGGTGGAGCGGAGGCAAAGGCAGCCCATTCCTCCCTGTTTAGTAATGTTCCGAGATATGTGATCTCAGGAAAAAAAATGCACGCAATCTGTCTTAATTAGTTAAAGAGCCTGAACGAGGTTCTCTGAAGTCCCAGACTAGTGCCGTAACCACTAAATCATCCCACCCTTTCCTGTGTGATCCTAGGGAATTACTCACTCTTGCTGTCCTTCCATTTGTTTGTTTATTTTAATTCTTAATGGAGGAACTAATTAGCAAGTGTGGATATAATGCTTGGAGCTGCTGCATGCTCGGCTCTCGGCTCCGTGCCCTGCTCCATGCCCAGGTCTGCCCCATCCAGGTATTGCCCTTGGTTCAGAGAGAGGTTAAGTGTTGGGACTTCTAGGAGAAGAGCAGAGAAGCGGTAGGGAATGAGGAAGAATTGCTAGAAATGAGCCCAAACCACCCTCTGCAATCAAATATGCCAGTGTTTGGTTGTGCCAGTGGCTCCGGAGCTGGACACGGGGAGCTGCGTGCAGGTTCACCTTCCCCAGCTCCCGCAGTGTCCGTGGTGCGTGCTTGGGATTCCAGCGGGGCCGAGGCTCCCCGCCCTCTATCTCAGGCATTTATCTGGCATCAGTCACCCGAGTGCCGAGGCGCCAGGCAGCGAGGGGTCGGGTCAGGCCCTGTTCCCTCCGGACTGGTCGGACAGGTGCCGTGTCCCCAGCGATGTCCCCAGTGAGGCGGCCGCATGGGGATGGCGCATCCCTGGGGTGCGCACCGGGACAGAGCGGGGCTGAAATTTGGGGTTGATGGGGTGAGAGCAGGGGATCTGAGCAAAGGTGTCCAGGTTGCTCCAAGCACCCAGCTTAATCAGAAGATCCAGGCTAGCAAGGTGTTGGGGCAATAACTGAAAAAACATCAGAGGGTTTGCAGACACCCAAAGGCTGCACTGCAGTAGCCCAGGTATGGATGAGTGCCATCCTGATGGCCAGCTCGATTCCTCCTGCTGCTGTTTCTGTGGCCGGCCTGAGCTGTTTTCTCTGTAGGAGGATTCTGGTATTGCTCCTTCCCCCAGGTCCCTCTGGCACTGCCGTAGTCCCCGTGCTGTTGCAGAGGGCTCTTGACACGTGCGTCCCCACACCACATCCTAGCACCCGGCAGTGACCTTGCTGCAGTGCAGCCGCTTGGCCCGACGTTTCAACAGCACAGGGCCTTACAGCATGGGCATCCCTGAGCAGGGCAGGTAAAAACATATTCACTGAGACACCAAGAAGTGGTGTCTCCCCCAAGAGCTCTCCCCAGGCGAGCCGGTGACTCCAAAAGGGCAGGTGAACTGACCTATGTGCACTGCTGCGGTCTGGGAATCGAACAGAAACCTCCCCAAATGCTCCGCAGATTGGCAGCGAGTTCCATATGAGAAGTATTTTCCTATTATTATTCATGTCTAATCTTTGCTGAAGGGTCTTATGCCCCTCAATAATCTGAATACATTTTAACAAATTGATAGCAACATTACCATGGCTTACACAGGATCCACCGCCGTTTGCAAGAGACACAGCATCTTTGTTCTCCCTTTTTAGATTATGTAGATCCAAGCCACACAAATTCAGGCGCTCCTATAGGGAATACAGGGAAAACCTCTCAAGCATGTTACTGTAAAATGGATTATACTGTTTAAACACATAAAGATCCCATATACCGGTTGCCAAAATGTAATGGGAGTTTGTGCTGCTAAATGAATAAACCTGTGATGCCGAACGCTACGGGGCAGAGCAGTGCAGTGGGCGCAGGCGGGAGCATTCGCTGCTGGGGCAACATTTGATGAGAAACTTTCCTTGTCGGCTGCATGGAGCCGTGCAGATTTCCTGTTCCTCTTGCTTAAATCCTGGGGCTCTTCAGCCTCCCAGTTCTTTTTTCTGCCCACCCGATACCTGTGTAATTTCCGTGATGTGAAACGCGTTTTATCTATACAAAAAGAGGCAGAGAGTCTTAGATTTGGCCAGAGCAGTTAATAATTGAACTGAATTTTAAATAGTTGTTATTTTTCTTGCTCAGATGTGAAAGAGCTTAGCTGAAAATTCAGAAAAAAAAAAAGAAAAAAAAAAAAAACTGAATTGGGAGGAGAAGTCAAATAATCTGAATCCCTGCATAAACTTTTCATGTCGTAAAGGTGGCAGGGAGAGGTGCAGCAGAGCAGGAGGGGTCCAGGCATGGCGCTGCCAGAGCACTTCTGCCAGTGAATAGCAGAAAACAGGGGCAGAAAGTATCTGCAAATGAGATTCAGCTTTCAAAACCAGCATCCAAATCCTTTTTCATTCATTTCTGGGAAGCTTTGGGCACTTGGATTTCATGAGTTAGGAGGACGTTTTAATCTTTAATGCTGCTTCCCAAGGTTTTTATCCAGGCTGCTTCCTCAGGTGCTCACTGAGGCTCCCCTGACAGCACAACAGATCCCCAAATCCAAGCCCAGCAGGGAAACTTGTGGCACTCCCAACAAACTGTGATCTGTTCCCAAATTCACGAAAGATTCTGAACAAGTGCATCTGAACTTGAGTTGTGCCTAAATGTTGAAGCAGGGAAACGCAAGAGCTAGAATAATTAATTGTAAATCAGTTACTAATCCCCTCCCTGGAGCTGAAGGAGCTCAGGGTGCTTTTGCAAAGGTGTGAATAATTTTGGTTATTCTGTGGATTGGCTGTTTCTTTAAAGACATGTAACCAGGTACTGTATTTAATGGAGATGCTGAACCAGCCCCAGGGAGGTTGAATCTCCTCAATCCAGCCTGAAACTCCCCAAAACCAAACAAGTGCCCGGTGAGACCCAGCAGGCACTTCAGCAGCTGTAACAGAAAGAAAAATCACAGTTAATATCACACAGCACCTTAAAACTTAGTTCATAACTTAATGTATTGATTTGCATTGGAAACAAAATGTTAAGTGGGGGAGCTTTGCATAGGCATGGGGCCTCTCCTGATTACCTTTCTCATGGGAATGGTTTGGGGCTGCTGACTTGCACCTCTGCTCCCTCACCTCTTGAGGGTCCCAGGCCCATTTCCCTATCGGGGCTGAGCAATCTGCAAAGCCCCGAGATAAAAAACAAGATTCTTTCCATCCTTCCATTTGAAAAGGCCTTTGAGCCGATTACAGCGTTTCCTAGAGAGGCTCCCTTTGACATGGGGACTCGATTCAGGTTGTGCATTCAAGATAAAGAAAATACCTGTATAATCCCCTCTGGGAAGAAAGGATAATTACAGACTGCGGGGTTGAAATATAGCTGATGGCACTGACCTCCTTCCCCGGACCATCAATAAATACCTCTGCGCTGAAGCACCAGGAAATTGAAGAAGCTGAACTCTGCGGCACCTCCTCACCGAAACAGGGCTTTTAAATCCACGGCAGGAGCAGTCGCCTCTGGCTCACACCCACACGCAGCCACTTCTTTATATATGTATCTCGGTCGTATAATTTACATCAGAGACATTCAAAGTAAGGCTAGATTAGTTCGCTGAATGCTCTTCCTGCAAGACAGCGCTAACCCCATGCCTTTTTTGAAGCACCTTTCATCAGGGGCTGCCCACCAGCACAGCTTCCCAGCCAGCCAAGGCTTCCCCCCACCGCGGGGAGCCAGGCAGAGCCACAGGGACAGAAATCTGGGCTGGGCTCTCGGTGCCATCCCCAGGCACCGATGCCCGTGGCTTGCCTGCTGCCGGCGAGAGGCAGGGAGGTAAAACGTCAGCAGCTGCAGCGAGGAGCAGCCAAAAATGTTTCTTGTGGTGCTGGCATCCCTGGCACGGAGCTGCCCTGCGGTGCTGAGATGCTTTTGGGGCGGTTGGAGATGTGAAATTGAGTTAAAAGTTGGGCTCCCAGGGGATTACCTGATAGTGCTTTAAAATGCGATCTAAGCCCCAGCACGCTCCTGCTTTTAAAAGAAGTGTCGCAACAAAAGCGCCAACATCCAGGGATTCAGGAGGAGGATTTACCTGTAATGTACCCAGGGAAGGAAGACAACAGCCTTGTCAGACGGCAGTGATTTGCATGTTCCCTCTGGACTTGTTTTTCCCCTTGCAGCACCCTGAGCTTCAGCTGGAAATGGAACTGGGCAAATAATAGCACGAAAAGCAATTTGATTTCCAAGCGCCACAAATTTTCCTGCTTACAAATTATTTCGCAAGCAGGCAGCACATTTCTCAAATGGAAATGAGTCAGTATTTCATCTTTTTTAAAAAAAAAAATCTCTTTTCCCCTTAAAGCAAAAAAAGCTGGTGGGGTGCAGTCAGCATCAGTGTAGGGTCACAGAGCAGCCACAGGGCTGGTGTTGTCCTCCTGGGCACAGACCCTGCCTGGGGCTGCAAGGGGCTGTCTGCAGGTAAAAGTGGCTGTTTTCAGGAGTTGGGATGTAGTTTTAGACAGTTTGTGAATATGGACAGAAAGGAGAGGGGTGAGGAGGCAGCAGAGCATGAGGCTGTGGGCCCAGCCATGCTGAAACTCCTCAGGGAAAGGCAAGGAATTCTGGCTCCTTGGCCTCTGAAGAGCGTGCTGCTTTTGCTCCTTCCTCTTTGTACCTGGAACGTGAAAGCTGCAGGACCCAGCTCTGCAAACCAGACCAAAACTGTCAGAAAATTCCTCCCAGGACACCTCGGCCAGAGCTGGAAGGAACCAGGATCCTTCCCACCCAGCAGCTTCACAGCTGGGTGCTCACCAGGCACCCAGGGCCTTTCCCCTCGCACCCGGCTGCCCAGTGCCCCCTGAGAAGCGAGGTCTGGCCTCCCCGTTACATCCCTGCAGCTGCTGGGGCCTTGTGTCAGAGGGCTTGCCTCCCTACTCCAAGAGGCATCACCATGTCCTGTGCTCAAGCACTGGACCACCTCCTGCTGCATTCCCCCCCCAGGGGCTTCTTGTCAGGTGAAATCCTTCATCCAGGGATCACTTGGACAGAGTTAATTGTGTATCCCAGCCTCCATCCCAGGTAGATGGTGGTATCTCCTTTTTGATGATGGAAGCCCAGCTGCGGAGGTGACCCGTGGGTGCCAAAAAGAGACTTCTTGGCTGCAGAGGAGGCTGGAGGACAAGCACATGGTGACAGGAGGCACCCAGCAAAAGGGACGAAGCCTTCGCTGTGCTTGGAAACCAGGAGCTACCCTGAAATCGCTCTCTCTGAATCAGGAGTTTTCATGCCAGAGCAAATTGAGCTGTGTGAGATTCATCACTGCTGCCTGCTACACCCAAGGTGTGCTTAAAAGGCAAACTAGATCCAAGTCAGCACAAAAAGGCCTCTCCGAGAGATCAGAAACTGTTCGGGCTCAGAGGGAAGATGAAGCCGTGCCTACCTGTGGAGCTGCAGCAGGGCAGGTGCCACCCTGCAAAGTGCACACAATGCACAGTGAGTGGCACTCCCCTGCAACCTGAAAGGAGATGGTGAGCCTCGTGGGAACACTTCTTGTGGCCATCCACAGAAGAAATTACGATCGTTTTCCTTCCCACGTTTGGCAAGAAGTTGTACACCAGTTGTACTGAGACGTCCTCAACAGCTGACTTGAAAATAGAAGGGCACCACGAGACAAGAGGATGCAGTGACAAATACAGAATTATTTCAGGGCCTTTAAGAGATTCTGGTGCTATGGAAGCAGGGGACATACCTAATCAGCTTTCTAAGGCTATTGCCCAACTTTTGGGAAGTGCCGTAAAGCCCGGATTGCTTATTAAAGCATTCCCACAGACCAGAAATGTGTGCATTCAGATCGTGCTCGTATGCCTGCTCTTTGGTAAATGATTTAACTTGTTCTGTGCCTCAGTTTTCCCCGGCTGCAGTAATTAGCCAGCTCACTGAGGCACTGGGAGTGAGGCAATGACTCAAGCGGCAGGTCCTGTATCAGCGCTGGGCTGGGGATTAGCTGCAGGAAACTCTTTGAGGACTTGGGGAAAGGGCCCTGTCAGCACAGACAAGTTTCAAACTCAGTTTTTCCCTCCTGGTTGGATCCCTGGGATGCTCCTGCACAGCCCAGCAGCATTTCCTTGCAGACCCCTCACTCCCCAGCCCGGCAGCAGTGTCCCTGGCACCGGGCACTCACCAGGGCGAAGCGCGGTGCTGGGACTTCACCGGGGGACCCCAGCAGCTGAGCTCCCCTCTGCGTAAGGAGCTGAGGGTCAGCAGCAGGGGGCAAGACCGTTTGGATTTGTTGGGTTAGAAGGAACTGCCTAAACCTGAGCTAAGCAACATGCAGAGAAAAATCCTCCCATGGAGAGGGGAGAGCCCTGAGGCTACAGGAAAGGACAAGCAAAGCTTAGGGGGACGCAGGGCAGCAGCCCAGTCTCAGTGACCCAGGGGTTTTGGAGAGCAGAAGGATTCCCCCCCCCCCTTCTCCATGCAGACACATCCCTGTGGCTCTCCCATAACTCACCCCTGGCTCTTGCTTTCTTCCCCAGCATCCCCATCTCCCTGGGCTACAACAACCCCACTGGCAAGTCAGCTGCTCATTTTATCAAAAACCCAACACATCTGAATATTTTTTGTTGAAAACCAGCCTGCCAGCAGCCCCTCACAGCTGCTTGCACTGTCACTGTCCCAAATCCAGCAGTGCCTCCGCCACAAGGCCCCTGAGCAGAGGCCACCAGCACTGGGTCCAGCTCCCAGCTTCGGGTGCCCTGCCTCACCCTCCAGTCACCGACATGTCACCAGGCTGCAGAGCTCACATGGAGCTGATAAGGCAGCTGATATTTCCATAATCAGGAAATAGCGATGATATGTCCTGCCTGTCACAGCTTCCTGGCGTGGGACAGGGTGGGCTCAGCTGCCCCTTGGAGGGGGCCAAGCGCCTGGGCACCCCCACAGATTTGGCACGAGCACCCAAGTCCTCCCTTGCTGGGCTGTGTGTGATGTGTGGGCCCATTCCTGTAGGATCAAGCAGCCTCTGGGGCACATTTCTGTCCCAAATTCAATCCTCTGTGGCTGTGAGTCTGCCTGAGCAAGCAGCTGGTACCTGCCCACCATGGGGACCAGTCACACGCGGTAACGGGGAGCAGAGGGAATGTCCCTGGAGCCAAGGGCAGGAATTTCCATGGCCCAGACCTAGGAGACCTTAGAGGGGGCATCCAGTGCAGTGACACCAACGTGACATTTCTGCTCCTAGCTGTGCCACCTGCAAAGCACCTGGTGGGCTCAGCTCCATGCCTTGTCCTGTGACCCCGCTCGGACACGGTGGCACCAAGCTCTTCCCCCCACATCCTGCCTGTGCGGTGCCCACAAACAGTGGTGAGCACCCCTCCCTGCCCCAGCTGTGTCTGTCTCTGCACCGTAGCTTAGGTGACACCTCGGTGTGATGCTGTGCCAGGCACCCCAGGGTGCTGCCCACAGGGCTCAGCTGCCCGCATGCACCCACCGTGGGCTGGATGTGTCCCCTGCTCCTGCCCGCAGCCGCAGGATGCCGGGGCCGGCACGCTCGGGCTCTGCGCCGGGTGCTGCACCTGCACCGGTCTCATGCTTCCTTCTTGTCTGCAGGCTGGCTCAGGTGCTCCGATCACCTGCTGCTTGCGGGAACGGGAAAGCAGCAACTGAAGATCGAGGGGGACTTTTGGTTTACTCAGATGACAAGAGACAATTTTGGTTCCCCCAAAGCCAAGGAAACAAAGCTGTCAGGCTTTAATGGTAGCTTGTCTCCCTCCTGCAGCATGTTTATGGGCAAACAAGCTGCAGATCAAACCAGGCAAACAGCAGGTGAGGCCAAATAACAATAATTAATAATTAATGGCGAACGTGGCTATGTTTATTCTTGTTGTATTGAGGCAACACTGTCTAATGGCTGAAGCACTGTTACAGGACTCAAGAGGCCGGGCTCGGTTTCCAGCACTGCTGCTAACGCCTGCGTGATGCTGGGCTGCCACCCGCCCCGTTCCCCCTTGCCATTTGGTGTGCCGTGCTGCCGAGGGTGCCAGCTCTGCCCTTGTCCCATCCATGCATGCTCACGCCAAATGCGATGGGGCTGTGCTCTCAGCATGGCCTTGAGGCAGAAGAGCGATGCCGATACTCACAGTCCGGTCCAGGCGCCGTGGTGCCGGTGCCCGTGTGGCTCCATGGTGCACGCAGCAAGGGTGGTCTGGCTGCTTGGGGCATCACCAGCACCACAGGGGAGGCTCTGGGTTACAGCTCTCCAAGGGGATTTGTGTCTGACCGTAGGGTCATCCCAAAAAAGGCCAGTACGTTTCCAAAGTGTCGTGTCCCCCTGCCATCACCCTGCTGTGCACCGGCACCCATCTGTGCTGCCTGCACTCACTGCCCCATCCAGTCCCCACAGCCACCCCCTCGCAGCACATGCCCACTGTACCACCTGGCTGATCTCGGGGCCAGTTTTCCGTAGGTTTGGGTGTTTGCTGCTGGCACCAGCAAGGTTTGCCTCCTTCTCCAGCTGCCACATTTCACAGGCACGTGTGGTGAAGCATGAGCCCCTCTCCTGCATGACTGCTCAGTCCCTGGTGTGTGTCCGCAGGTCCCCGGCCGTGCATGCAGGCTCGGATAACACCACTGCATGATCCCAGGCATGCACAAATGTGTGAGTGTATAAACGATGCAGAGCACTGCAGGCACTGATAAAATACATGGTGCAGCAAGCAACCCAGGGATCTGGTTACAGGGTGGCTCCGCTGCAGCAGGAGCCTCATGTGCTGGGGTGCCTGGCCCTGCCATGACACGTGCCTTTGCAGTACTGTATGGATATTTGCAAAACATGCTCTGACTTTTCATTTCAAGGGTAATTTAGAGACAAATATAACCTGTTCTGGGACTGGGAGAGAAAACTTTGAAGTTGCTGCTTCCTGGAAATGGCTCTGGTTTCCTCCATCACGTGGTGATGTTCCTGTGTTTGTTCCTCCCCTGACATCCCTCAGCCAGCCACAGTCATGGCAAATGCCAGCACTGCAGTTACCGACTCCAGCATCTTGCCCTTCAGTCCCCTGACTTTGCCCACTTTTCATGCTAGAGGGAACTTAATGTACCTTAGCTCATTTCCATCCATCTTTCAGCCCTAAAACATTAGCCATTTTTATGTACCATGTGCTGCTTTTTATTGCCACGCTAACAAGTTGTTGAGCTCTATTTACAATATGCTGATTGTAAGAGTCCACTAATAGGTTCAGTCCATGTAGCCTTCCCAATTAAATTTCGGGTTTTCTGTTTCATTTTGGGCATGTGTATTTCCTTTATAAAGCCAGCATCTCACCCTGGCATTCGCTGCTGCGTTACTTGAAGGCGAGCTGTTCCATTACCAAGGCACCGCAAGGAATGCCAGGGCTGAAATGATCTGGAGCGACGGCATTTGCAGTCCTCTTTGGATTCTTTGAAAAGCTGCTTTTTTCCAGAGTTAAATTGGTGATTAATTTCAGAACTTGAAAGCCAAAAGAGATTTGGCACGGGCGACAGCCGTAGTTTGAACCTATAAACCTTTACTGCGTCTCAGAAGGTTTCTCACTGGGGTGACGTATGGGAAAACTGTGCCCGTTTCAGCCCGGTGTGGTGCTGCATTCACCACCGCCTGCCTAACTTCTTTGCTAACCGACTGCTGTCCATTGAGCAAACGGAAGTTTGTGCTGGATTAATCGTGTTCGATCGGCTCAAGCTTCCTTTCAGCCTGGCACGATGAGAGTTTAGGGCTGTGGCTTGTTAGGGGGCTAAGCCCAAAGCTGAAGCCTTTCCCCTGTTCCTACAGGCAGGTCTTTGTGGGCATGGTGCTCAGCCCTCCCGGCACCTCCCCAGCTTCCTGCAGGGCAGGAAGGTGGGAGCTGAGCCCTGCAGACGCAGGCTGGTGGGATGCAGACATGGGTTCGTGCTCCGCAGCAGCTTCCCAGGCCAGGAGAGAGGAACATGCACACCTGCGAAGGGCCAGTGCTTCGCTGCCGCTCACACCAGGGGACACAGGGCAGCAGACTCAGCCCGATGCTGTGGGCAGACCTTAGATTTGCAGGAGACCAACCCAAAAACCCGGGTTTAATTCCACTAGAGCTGGGAGGCATGGGAAAGCAGGTGAGAGCAGAGCCTGGGCTTCTTCCATTCTTTTTCTTTTTTAGTTTGGTTTCATCAACCCCACCTCTCTTTTCCTTCATTGAAAACAACACAAACCCGAGCTATCGCAGGCAGCCACGCTCACACCTCCAGCTAGTAGCACTCGTGCTGGGTGCTAGAAAGCTGCCAGCATCCACCGAGCTGCTTCCCGAGCTGTGGCATCTCAGCCCCCATCTCCCCTTCTCTCCCCTCCTTGTTTCCCAGTGCCCATCCCCTCGAAGGCGAACGGCACCACCATCCCCACCCTGTCCATGAACAAAGACGGCCTGATCGGAGGGGTGACGAATCCCAACGAGGTCTTCTGCTCGGTGCCTGGCCGCCTCTCCCTGCTCAGCTCCACCTCCAAGTACAAGGTGACGGTCGGGGAGGTGCAGAGACGGCTCTCGCCCCCCGAGTGTCTCAACGCCTCCCTCCTCGGCGGGGTCCTGCGCAGGTAAGGGGCACGGCGTTCCCAGGAGCTCCCTGTTGTGGGCAGGGGATGCCTCCGAAGCCAGCTCGGTGTCCTGCACCAGGGTTTACATCCCATGTCAGTGGAGAAGAGAAATTGTGGGTGTGTGGCTTACCGAGAACAGAGTTTTTTTGCTTTCCCTTCAAACCTACAAGCTTAAACTGGAATTATGGTCATTTTAACCTTAATTACATCACAATTGTTTTTCCTCCTTTCTTTTCAGGGCAAAATCAAAAAACGGGGGCCGGTGTTTAAGGGAAAGGCTAGAGAAAATCGGACTAAACCTACCCGCGGGAAGGCGCAAAGCTGCAAACGTCACCCTGCTGACCTCGCTGGTGGAAGGTAAGAGTCTCTTCGCTCCCTCGTAAGACGGGAGTGCCGAAACTTCAACACCCTTCATTTGCAGCTTTCCACAAATGAGAATACTTAAAACAAAGTATGCAGTGGTCACCACTAACCACGACTGAGACTGGAAATATCCCCGTGGAAGTCTCCCTGCTGATTCAAACACATCTGTCCTCTGAAACTGAGACGTTTCTGTCGGACCAGTCATAGCCCATTCTGGAAAAGGCATTCAGCACCTGAGCTGGGCGGAACACCAGAGCTGCAAGCTCCCTTTTGGCCCTGCCTAAATTTACCAGCCACTTCTGGGAACTAGTTTTGGTAAAACTTAGTCAAGAGCACAGAAACCAAACACAAACAGGCTTGAATAAAGCTGCTGAGGTTTCAGCCTGGCAGCTGTCCTGTAGCACCACGTGCCCTTTGGGCCACAAAATCGCATGCTGTGATTGTGCCCAAGGACTGGGCTGTCCCTGGGCAGCACCGACCCGTTTTGTTGGGGCTGCACAGGACAGGTCCGTGCCTTGTGTCCCCTAAGAGATGCCCCATATGGGAGCCAGGCCCTCTTCTGCCAGCACACCAGGGGACAAATGAGACATGGAGGAGATGCCCCGCGGCTCTGAGGTCTTGCAGGTGGAGATAAAGTTTGTGGTGGCTGAGCTCAGCCCGTAGCGTTAAGGGCTGAGAGCAGCTATAGCAAAGGTGCTGTGCAGCTTGAGGTGCTCGGAGCCATCTGATCGTTTGCTCCCCTCCTACTTTTCGCACTATGGAAATGACGATGTCGTCTTTGGAGAAAAGGACACGGGGTGCAAACAAACACAGTGACAGCTATGACTCCCTTCCAGCTTCGGAATCCATTGTGTTCGAGCCCAGCGTGTTGGAGGCAGCTGCCTGCACTTTCTGAATAGAAAATCATTTCCATTGTTGCCAGCAAATTAAATGACCCGCTTCATTAGGCGGAGGTTGTTACTAAGGGCAGTTGGTTTGTGCTGAATGAAAGACTGATTTCCATTAAAAGAGAAGAAAGAAAAGAATGAAAGAAAGGAAGGAAGGAAGAAACGTACAGTTTGATTTCAGGTGGCTGCCGATGTTTTGGTTGCTGCTTACCAGCTCATAGTAAATAAAAGAGTGGCGCCATGTGTGCTCAATGGATATAATTTCCTCCTGCAAGTAAGTGTTATGGTGCTGGGAGATGTTTCACGCAGAGGAAGGTGTCAGTGCTTTGTCATTACCCAGCACACAGAAACTGGCTTGTCCCCCTGTGCACCAGGATGTTTGCTGCCTTGCTTTAGTTTGTTTTCTCCCCTCTGTTTTCCCAATGTCTGTTCATTTAAAAAAAAAATACTAGGTGGGTTTCTTTGAGAGCTAATAATATACTTGTTGTTACACAGAAGACCCAAAACTGTTCATGTAAATGGGGGAGCATGAGGGCTTGGGAATCCAGAGAGCACTACAAGGGCTGCACGCAGGTAGAAGTGCAGCTTCCTTCGGAAACTCTTGCCTTCTCTTGAGCATCTGACCTAACAGGTAGCTCCAGCACAGGCCTGGATGGGCAGTAAGGCTGTATTTCAACTTCAGAAGCAGGCCCAAGTTCTCAGAAAGAGGCATGTGTTCAGGGAGGCTGCAGGCTCCTGTCTCCAAGCCTGCTTGTTCCCTCTGCTGAAGCCTCTGTAAGCCAGCATCTGAATTGCGTTTAAAACATTGAGCCATTCCCACACACTCATGGGAGGAAATAAAGCCAGGCTCTCGCCACAAGGTCATACAGTCCTTTTTTATTGTCATGATAGCTGTTTTTCAGCAGCCAGTATGTTTTTGTTGTTTTCTAACATACAAACAACTGCAGCTCCAATTCTCTAGGGTTACCTTACCCGTTGCTTCTTTGGAGGAAGAGAGAAAGTGGAAAGTATCAGCTCCATATAGAAAGCACTGACACTTTCCCCGTGACATGGCTTCACAGAGCCAGTTCTGGGAGCTGGGAAAGCTGTGGTGGGATCTAGGTTAATGCTATCAGGATGGATGGCCTAATACGTGTGAGCAGCAGGGGGCAAGTCAAATTAGCTCTGCCTGCCCGACCCGGATTTCGGGAGCTGGGCATGATCAATTGCCATCAGCTCTGATTACTTCCAGGGGGACGCCTGGAGATGGATCAATTTCATCAATGGGTGGGCATTTCCAGGGGGTGATGGATATGCTGCTTGCACACCCAGCCTGAGGGCCCTGCTCGCTGTGGGAGGACGTAAACACCTTCCTTCGGCTCCTTCCATCCTCACATCCCTGCTTCTTTTCTGGCAGTTACAGGGCTAAGGTTGCTTTGCACCCTCCAACCCATTTAAAATTCTAGGACCAGTCTATGATTTGCTCAGTTTGGAGAGGGCAGCAGGAAATTTTGGAAGAAGTGGGGAGAGACAGATACAGCAAGGGAATGGGCCAAGTCAGAACCGCCCCTGCTGTTCTTTCTTTTGGAGGAGAGCAGCTCAGTGAGTCACACATCCTGACCCAATGCCAGACACCACCTTCTTGATGCCTTTTAAATTATCAAAGGAAAGGACTGGCTTCTGTTTCAAGGTGGTGATGGTTCAGTCAGACCTGTATGGACTCACTGTTTTACAGATGGGTACAAGAAACTCTTAGTGGTGTATCTGCACCAGATCAAGAGCCAAAAGGTGGAGAGCGCTTTTAGGTGGTGATTGAGAAAGGAGAGCGTTGCAATCCCGTGAGCCATGTCAGCGAAATGTCTGAAGCTGCTACAGAAAACGTTCCCTTTCACACGGGTGTTGACGCAGCTTGTCAATCTGTCCTGCTTGTAGGTGAAGCTGTCCACCTGGCCCGGGATTTCGGCTACGTGTGCGAAACGGAGTTCCCAGCCAAAGCGGCGGCAGAGTACCTGTGCCGACAGCACTCCGACCCCACCGAGCTCCACACCAGGAAAAACATGCTGCTGGCTACCAAGTGAGTACTTATCCAGCCACAGCGGGGCAGGTACACACATTCTGCAATGGAAGGGCGGCGTTAGCTCTGAAAGCTTCCTCTTCTGCCCCGAAAGCTTTCTTTTCTGGTCTCATAAACTGCACACAGCCACACCTGAAAAATGTGCAGAAAGATGAATAATTAGCATGGATTGAAGGGCTTGCTCCTACACGGGAGAAGTTAACCTAACCCCAGGGAATGTTGTGGCATTGCTGTACGTGCTCCTTCGAAGCAGCAGCTGCTGCACCAGCTCTGGCTGCATGCAGGGGCTTTCTGCAGGCTGGAGCAGAAAACTGCTTGTGCAAGGAGCAGGAAAAGAAACCCCAAACACCCCCACAGCTTTCCAGCAGCATTTATAGTAACACAAACCTTTCTCTTTCAGGCAAATTTGTAAAGAGTTTGCAGACTTGATAGCCCAGGACCGCTCACCGCTGGGGAACAGCCGCCCCTCCCTCATCCTAGAGCCAGGTGTCCAGAGCTGTTTGACTCATTTCAGCTTGATAACCCACGGCTTTGGGGGTCCGGCAATCTGTGCAGCGCTCACAGCCTTCCAGAACTACCTGGTGGAGTCCCTCAAGGGGCTGGATAAAATGTTCATGAACAGCACGGGGAACGGGCACACGGCTGGAGACTCCAAAGCATCAGAAAAGGAAGTCAAGCATCGGAAATAACGCGCTGACTCCCTTCCTCTGCCCGACGGGAGCGTTTCCTGGGAGCAATAGGAAGGTTAAACGCTGCTCGGGGGAACGAAGACCCAGGGCAGCAGCGTTTTTTTGAACTGCTACATTTGAACTCGGGATGAAACTCGTAAAGCAAACAAAGAGAGAAAAGATTTAAAGAACTTAAGATGAAGAAACCAACTCTAACGGACGTAGTGAGAATGAGAAAATAAGCCAGGTTGATGGCTTTTGGTTTTTGCCTTTTTTTTTTTTTTTTCCTTTAAATTGTGGATGCAGGAAGCCAAGTCATGTGCAATTTTTTATTTTTTATTTTTTTGAAAGCCCATAACGAAATCCTGACATGCTCCAGGAATTTGTTCTAACTGAGAAGAGCGAGAAGAGGCCTCCTCAGTGCAAGAAGCAGAGGAATGAGCAGAAGAGGGCAGGGAGTTGGGTCGCTGGCTGTACCTGGATTTATCAGCTGGTTTCAACAGGCAAACACGGAGGAAACCTTTCTATTTCCCCACCTACAGCCCAGCCCTAAAGCCAGGCCAGGAGAAAATTGCCAGCAGAACTGCTTTGGATGTGAAGCAGTTTCAGACTTCGTTTACAGTTTTCAAACAGACCCCACGTGGGTTTCCCAGGGCCATGGAGCCCTGAGCCGTGCCACAAGGGGAGGAACAAACCTCACCCCGGTCCTTCCCAGGGCAGGAACCGACCACGGAGAGCTTCCGACTGCTACTGCAGGGGATAAAGCAGGTTAAGTCATACCCAGGACTTATTACAACTCCACAACCTACAGATAACAGCACAGAAGTTTCTAAAATTAATAATAATAATAATTAATAAAGCACAAGGAGCAGAACTTGAACCAGGCCAAACTGAACTGTTCTGAATCTGTATATATTTATTTATGTGTAATTAAATCTGAAAGTTTTAAGATGTCCAGTGCGAGTTATTTATATCGAATTGAATCTTTTTTTGTTTTGTTTTATTTTGTTTTGTTTTGTTTTTGAAAGATGAAAGTCTCTGGTTTTTCTGCCATTAGAAATGGGAATGAAGTTTTGGATACACAAAACTGTAGCATGGACAAGATAGGCTGTGATAATAATGACTATAGAAGTTCTGCAGGATTTTGTACTTGCTGTTGTTTCTCTTAATGCTGCAATAGATGTACAACACCCACACCACAATGTCATTCTCATTATCTTAATAAACCTCTTTTTATTTGAAGAAAGCACCTCCATCGTCTTTGTGAACAAGGATCCTTCTGCCTCTGTAGTTGTATTTGATATTTCTTAAACCTACCTACCTATTTCCTTCATTTCCATGGCTGATATTTGACTGATCTGTGCAGTCAACAAATAGAAAGTTCAGGGAATGACAGGGGCTGGCATTCATGCCCTGACCTCACAAGTCACGGCAGCTGAGCAGGCCGGCGCCTCTGGTAGTGCTGGAGATGAGCAGTGAAATGATGAGTTTGCAGATGTTTCAGAACTATTCGGGATAGTCAAATCTAAACCTGTCTGTAGAAGGACCTCATAGTATCAAGAAAGTGAGTGATAAATTAACAGATAAAATAACCATCCTAATCTATATGCAATCAAGCTCTCTAAATTAGCTTCTACGTTTCTTGCGTTAATGTGGGTAGGACTCCAAAAACAGCAACCTCATACAGTCACAGGAGGCTAAAAATACAAATAAAATGAGGGGAACTGTTAGAAAAGGATTACTAAGCCAGGAAATGGGTACTGCATTACATACCTGTGCTTGTGCAGTATTCCTGTGTCTCGAATGCCACTCGCAGATCTGGCCAGCCTGACTGGTAAAGCCATGGAGAAAAGCAGCCAGGGTGATCGCAGATGGGAACGGACTCCTGCAGGAGGAAAGAGCAAATCAAATGGGTCAGAGCTGTGCTGCTTATACAGGACAAGAGCAGTAAGGGACAGGCATGGCTACATAAAACTAGAGACAGGACACCAAATGAAACAGGCAGCTGGCTTAAATAAATGAACAGAAGACAAGCAAGAAACCACGGCAATCCATGGAAGCAGACATGTAAACGGCATTTGACAAAATTGAAGATGGGTAGTTTTAGAAGAAGCAATGATAATAGAGCAATAACCAAATGGTCCCAAAAGGAATCACAGGCTTCCAGAGGGCCCTTCCTTTCAGCACAGTGTGAAAGGAAACATTTTATGTACTAATATAATTTGTGGAGATGGCTCAGAGTCAGAAGCTTGCGTCTAAATGCTCCTTTCAAATACTTAAGGATGCACGTAAATTGGGAATCAGATTGGAAACATCCCTTGGTATGAAGCTCATAAAAACAAAGACCTAAATGACGGGCTCTGCAGGTTTGGTTTTGCTCTGGACCTTCCCAAAGGAAGAGCCAAAGAACAGGCAGGAGCCAGGGAGCAGAATGGAAATACTAGAGACACATTAGAGGCTTGTCTACACTTCAAAGCTCTTTTGGCTAATGCAGGGTGTGAGCCAAATGCACAAAAGCTATTCCTATATAAAATTATTCCAAAATAGGAGTGGCCTGTTCTGCATCATAACCCATTTTAAACGTGGATTACGATAAAGGAGAACAAGGTGCTTTTGTGCTAGAATACAGGTTTGCCTGCATGGAGCTACTTAGCATAACTATCCTGAAATAATTCAATTTGTAGACATCCTGTGGTGCGTGGTATCAGGGCACAAACTGCAGTCCAATACATGATGAAAGTGTGTGTGTGCACACTGTAATATACAGGAGAGAAATGTTTCATAATGTAATCGTGTTATGAAAACCTGACTTGGTTAGGGCACTCTTTGAATATCAAGTAATTCTTAGACATAGCAGTGATGAGCAATACAGAGAGAGAATCAGGATATGCCTAAGGTAATTACATACCATGTCCATCAGGTGGAAAAAATACCTCCCTCCTCATTTTCCTCTTTGGGTTCTGCAAGTCTTCTGAATGTTTTATGAGGTGTTTAACAGTCTGGTGCCTGAAAGGCCGAGATGCCACCAATTACCTTGTAATTGTGAGGAAGTTTGATGATCTGGATTCACTTGGTGATTCTGCCACAGATGCTCAAGACTGACAGTAGAGACATGCCATGTGGGGTCACCTTTCTGTAGGCACTGAGGCTCCCAGTTCCCAAAAGGACTAGAAATTTTGCACTTTGGATGCCCACAGAGACACCTGAGAAGAGTATAACTTTCAGAGGTTGTGCCAGTCCAATTCCTGTCTGTAAAATGTTGGTGCTGGAGTTCCCCTCCTGGGGACACTGTCAAAAACAAGGCCATCCCCTGGTGTGTTCTTTGCCTTTCCATCCTAAAAGACAGAAAGGCTTTTTACACAATTCAGGGCTCCACCCCGGTATAAATTCCCACACTGATTACAAATATCATCGTGGGAAAAGACGTAGGATTATGTCAAGGAGTAAAAATAGATTCAGGCTCATGGTTTCTACCCTCATTATAGAACACTGTGGAATTTCAATCCTAAAGGGGAACTGAAAAAAAAGATTATTTTGAATTAATTTTGAATGGATGACAAGTCCAGGAAAACCACATGACAATCCTTGACAAGTGAAAAAGAGAAAGAACATTTACAAAAACTCTTCATTCCCTCCTAGTCAGCTATCCCAAGGGTAAACTGAGGTTAATGCTGAACTGTGACTCTATACTGTATCATTAATGTAAACAAGCAGAAGTTATGTGTTGGCATTCTGCATGGCTTTGGACGGGCTAAATTACCTTTAAGCAGGCTACCTTAAAAGCAACATAATAATAATAGCTCTCCACACTAAAACAACACAATAAACAGATTTTGCTGACCTGTAGTTAATGCATTCTTTCATATATGAGAGAGTCCATTAAATTCTGAGCTTTACTTATACAGTCCAAGGATCCACACAGCGAGCAAGGGAAGTTTTTTCTATTAATGCAATTGAATAAAGACATCCAAAATGAGAATGTTTTCAAATCAGGCAGTAAAACAAATGTTATCTGCAAGGGAGACAAAGCACTCACTTTAGAGATTATTGATTTAGCAGCCTAGACAACGTTGTGCGCAGCATACCACTATTGCCTTAATTATCCTAACAGACTTCAGGAGAAAGAGTCTAAGCCCAGTGATTACACAGAATCCAAACACGCTGAGCCAGAAGGTATCATTTTGGTCTTCCTGCCTGACCTCCTTCGTAGTGCAAAGAATTCCCACTGTGGCCACCTGAGCATCACTGCATTTTCAGTAGGATATCATAAATAGCAATAATAATTCCAGACATTGAATGCACACCCAAGCTTTGACCTCAAAATCGTAGTGCTGAAGCATCCCAGTAACCTCTCGCAGAGACGGGCAGGGAAAACGATGAGAGTGTTACTGTGGATGGCTCCTCTGTAAGCTTTATCCTGACACCTTCACGTTCTTGCTACTTGATTCTTCCCAGCAAAGGAAAGGCTGAAATTATATCCTTCAACTCAGAAGTATTTCCCTTAAGGGTAGCTTCATTTTAGTAGTAAAGGTTATAGCCAAAGATTTGTTAAATGAAGACAATTCAGTTTTTTAAAGGTGTGAAATGAATTCAGAGAAAGATCAAGCTACTGTTCCAAGTTCAGAAGATCTGCAGCAGCACACTGAGCTGTGTCTGGATGCTATTCTTCTCACCTGATGATTGGACTGACAGTGCACAAGTGTCTTGGGTTCCCCTCCTGAGGTTTTCCACTATGCAGAGCCTGAAATTGGTGAAAGAATCCCCACAAGGCAGCATTTTCTTGGTATGACTCCATTCCTGAATGACCTGCACTCAACATTAAAAGATAATCAGTCACCATCCTCCTCTGTCCGTGTTCAGGTTTGCTTGTATTCTATGTGGTTCCATCTTATCTCACAGAATATATAAGTTTCTGCTAATTCTGCAATGGCGTCTTGGATTTATTTATTCTCAAGGACATGCTGTAGGAAGCAAGCCATGTTCTTCCACAGGCAAACTGGCACCCTGTTACAGGTCTGGTCTAAATGGATCCATAGAGGTTTTATTTTTAGACCATCAGTGGCTGAAATACTATATGCTCTTATTCTGTATTTCACAAGTGTTTAATCAGACCTTGGAGGTCCCACTCATTCTTAAAACTATGTGGAACTGTAAAGAGAGGACTTCTCTATTTCCCATGCAGATTGCATTGCACAGGCACATTTCTCCTAGCTTTACATCTCAGCATACAGTAAATATTTTCAAAAAGGAGCATTTCCTATGAAACCATTTCATTCAATCTCACACAACCAGCATATCTGGCTCCTTATGTTTCAGGAGGGTTACATTTGTGCCCAGGAGTACCTTGCTGTCCCACCAGAAATCAAATCCATGTTGTATTAAGCCCTGTACAAAGCGATCTTACCCCAAAAATTCCTTTGTCACCTTGCCTACTGAGAGAAAGAGGGTTACCTGCATCTTACAGAACAGAGACCTGGCGTGCAGTTAAAGTGATTTGCAGAGGGAGACATAGGAAGCCTGGGGTAAAGCTGGGATCCAAACTCAGATAATTCAAGTCTAGCATCACATCGACAAAAACAACATTTCAATGGTGGTTCAAAGATAGACTTTACATTTCTTATTTTATTTCCAATTATATTTTAAAAGCCTCCTTTAAGGATCCCTATTCTACTTTGCTGTCTGTTGGCTCATGGCAAAAACAAAGGCAGAAAAGCATTCCAGCCAGGGAGGCAATACATATCAAATGCTTCTGTGCTGCAGGTGTTATAGGCACTGCTGAGGAGACTAGTGGAAAGGCCAGTCTGCTTAGTTCGGACAACGAAAACAGCCTTTCTTACTCCCTCCTTGTAATGTGCTGCTGCTTTGAATCTTAAATGGATCCTGGCACCACGGGGAATTGCTTCCGTCCAGGCCTCCCACTCCTGACCCATTTTCATTTCATTTCCTCCCCCCCAGCCTCGTCATAGACCATATTACACCTCTCAGAATTTCCTGCTCATTCGGTCCTTGTTGCGAGCCTCCTGAACACTAATTACTATGTTAAATCAGCCTGGCCTTCCAGCACAGATAACTTCCACTGTGCCACATTCAGGATCTCCCTGAGAGGAGACAGTTTGGGACTGATCTTTGGAGCCAAAATGGGAGCAAAGCACATCTGTACCCTGAGGGGACAGGCAGCCCATCACAGCCTGGGCATCGCAAAAGAGGTAGGAAACCTACAGAGCAACTTCCACCAGATTAGGAAGAAAGAAAATGAATAGTTTAGAGAATCTTTAAGCTAGGTCTAGCTCTAGGAATTGTTTGGTAATGTCCAAAGACTGATGAAAAGGTAGAAAATAAAGGAACATTCCTGCCTTAAGTATATATAAACTTGTTGTGCCTTTGAATCTAATGAGTTAAGGAGTAATTCATCCAAGAACTATGAGGGGAAAAAAAAGCTCTTTAGTTCAGGGCAAAGATTTTTTCTATTAATGCCATGTGTTAATAAGCTTTTTCACAGCTTTTGAACATAAAGAACCTTTTGGTTTAGTTCTCTGCAAATTTTGGAGCCAGCATAGAAACCAAAACCAAAAACGTATGGCTTTACAGCTCCTAAATACATCAGCGGAGGTTAACCTCAAATCTTTAACCAGCTTATGTAAACATCTGAGATGAAGGCGAGCTGACCTCTGGCAGTGTTCACACAACCAGCTTTCCTGATGTTTCATCAAAGCACGGGCAATAAACACTGAAGTAAATACTAATACACAAACCTAGGAATATCAGATATACCCGACCAAAGCCCCAAGTGTGCTGGCTTGAATAGGTTTCTCACGTACTTTGAGTGAATACTGCAAGACAAATGAAATTAGAACCCGTTTTTAATTGTTTCTCCTTGAGAGTACCCAATGAGAGCTACACAAGTTTAAGGATGATGATGAAGTGAAACAGGTTTGAACTTTCACTTTTTAAAATGAGATTAGAAATGAATCATTCCTGGAGATCGCTCTAAATCCTGTACTTGCCTTTGCCCAGTAACAGAAGCTTCAAAGATTCAAGAAAACGTTGTTCAAAAAAAAAAAGGTGCACCCACAAAATGATCTGACAGCTTCGGAACTGTCTTCCCAACTCCCAGATGCCACAGGCTGGTTATGTACTTCAAAGGTTCTGATGCCCATAAACCATGGACATTTAACTATATAAACACGTGCATTTTCTGCTAAACTCATTCTGCACTACAATGGCATCTTTCAGCCATGGCCTCAACACACCACATTTGTTGGGTAAAAGTAGATAAATATTACAATATTCCACATCCCAATAGAGCCATTTCAGACTTTTTTTTTTTGGAGGGGGGAGCTATGGGACCACAGAATATTCTTTGAAAATAGCATCACATCTTGCTGTAGCTTTTCCTTCTCATCACACTGTTGACAATAACATACTGCAAGCATCCTCACTTCAAGCACTTAGTAGTAAACATCAAGAGTAGTCTGCAGTGGAGACTGGCATTGTCTTCAGTAACACTGAAGATGTACTTTAATTTCTCTGCTCATTGCTGCTTGGACTAATTAATAGTGGATGGATTCCAGCTACTCTTCTAGGCCATTTTGGCAAGTCACCAGCTCTTAGGTTTCATTTCCCTGCTTGTGAAGTCCCGGATATCATCTGTTTCACAGGACAACTGTCCAAGACGGTGAAAGATGTACATCTTCCAAGGGAAGAGAACCCCATACATCTTACCTGCCACTGCTGTGCAAGGTATTTGCCATTTCTCCATAACGCTGAGTTTCTGTGACCATCTGATGATCTGCACAGAGATGAAGCGGCCAAACAAGTCTGAGAGGAGGAGACAATGTGAATGCAAGATCACTGCCCTCTGCTGAATGGAAGAGGCTCTTGAGAGGCACAGGTTTTCTCCAGAAAGTACGACTGAGCCTGAGTTGTCCATCTTCTGTAAATTAACTGAAGGAGATGCACAATTTTCATGTGTGCATAAACACCAAAGTATTGTTGACAGTTATAGAACCAAACATACTACACTTGCTGGTATTCAGATTATCCACCTTTTAGTTTCACCTCTATGGATTTGATCAGCAGAGTTTAATTTTTATTAAAGCTTGCTAACCTTTAACGTTTTACCGTACTACACAGGAAGAACATACCAGTGATTCCTCAACAGATCCTTTTCAGCATCCTTTTCCTTCTCACCATTCCTAAACAGTAAAGGGTTTTCTCTATTCCTCCCACAGCTGTCTTGAGTTAGGCTACATGAATAAGCTTATTGGATAACTACCTAATTGCACATTAGCACAGAAACAAAACACTTAAAATGTCACTTTACATTTTCAAGACAACTAATTTATTTTTTAACATAGCCCTCTGCAGGTTGGGAGTATGCAGAGGTTCAAGCCAACGTAGCCAAGATCATGGAAAATAGAGAAGCTGTAGAGGTTTTAATTCCACCGCTTCCATTTTGCTTTTTTAAAAATCTGTTAGAACAACTTAAGTCTGTTTAGTTTGATCAGCGCTCACGTGAGAATTTCCTGCACTTAGTGGCTGTTGATGGCAGCCTGATAACAACATATGGAACCTCTGAACGAGGTTAAACCTCTGAAGAATTTAAAATGGCTTGAAGGATAAGCTTTTTACAGGTAGGATAAATTCATTTTTCCTCACACAGCGCTTGACAGGTAGCAAAATTAGAGGAAGTTTTTCCATCCTTGGAGCTCAAACTATTTTGTACAAAATAAATATTCAGTTTTCTGAGCTGAAACAGGGACAGAATCAACAAAATCCTAAGCACCATGAAAACAATCCATAATGTCAGCCTTGGCATCTGCTAATACTTCTTATTGGAATCTTCTGCCAAAGCTAGAGACAAAAGCAAATTAAAACATCTTTGGGAGTTTAACCTGATCTCTCCCTTCCGCTCCTACATCTTCACTCTGAAAACTGGCAGCCCCATTTTGTTGCAAACAGCTCTTGCCAGTGACCATTTCATTATTTCACCACGGACAGAAGTCAGACTCAGAAGACTGCTTGGGAATACTGGACAGAATAGCCCCAGACATGTCTTAGTTCTAATTTTCTTGATTATATAACTGCTGCATAGTTTCTGTACTGGCTTCACTGGCTTCTACAAGAACACCTGCAGAGTGTACACACAACAGGTTTTGCACAGAAAAGGCTTTGTACAGGGACTGCATCTCACCTACCCATGCTGAAGCTCCTCTGCTTGTTTCAATGAATGGGGTCACAGATTTTTGGGACTGGAGCAATCTAGGAAACCGTCGGTGAACAACTTGAGGGCACTCACTGCCACCGGTTGTTCTACATAAGGGCTAAATACAGCAAGAGGTGTGGTAGTTTTACCTTTCAAGGATTTCTGCTCTTAATTGCTTGTCTGTGCTTGGCTGTCACTCCCCATTCCCTGTGGGGAGAAGCTCCATCACTCAGGAAGGCTTCTAGCCACCTACCCAGCTTTAGGGCTGCAGACCTGTTCTGATGACTTTGCAAACTTTGGCTAAGTACAACTACACCAGCCTGCTGTCTGAGCACAGATGAACTCCCCATGCTAACGTGGACCTAGTATGTGTGAAGATTCACAAGGAAATGCAGATTTTCCTCTATGAAAAGGCATAACTAACACCAAGAAAAAAATCTTCTGACTGCATAAACTACACCTCTGCTAGGGTCTGCTGATACAAGCCAAGCACTCATACAAGCCAAATCCTGCAGCACAGACCAGACCCAGAGCACTGCACCTACCTCACGTACTTCTTTCAGCAAAGCACTCCTAACATCAGCATGGCCTAAGGCACACGGGCTCTGCTCCCTTGTAAACTGATCTCACAGCAGCCTCCCAGCTCTTGAAGGGATGAGCTGGTGCAATGATCTGCTGCATGCACAGCGCTCAGGAAAAGACTATCTTTAAACAGGAAACCCAAAATGAGAAAAAGTGCCTTGTTAACTCTTTAGGCCCTGAGGCTTTGGTAGGAAAACATATGGTGAGAATTACCAGCCAAAGCAAAGCAGGCCAGCTCACTGTGGATACAATACCCTGCAAATGTCACCTTGGTTTACAACCTTTTTCATAATATAAAGAACCAAAAACATATTAGCCGAAAGCAGTACCTTTTTGCAGTGCTCAGTTCTTTCAGAGATTTAGAATGAGAGGCCTGTCATGATAAACAAATGCTTTTCAAATGGAATGATGGATTGTCCCCAGAAGGGATTCCTGGATTTTAGGAAAAAATGTTGTTTCCAAAAGCTTTAGCCCTGAAGGTGAAGCAGGTGAGAGCTTCTCTTTCCCTTAGTGAGAAACTTAAAACATTTTTTTTTTTTTTTCCCAAGATTCCATGTATTACCACCAGAAAATGGAAAGTTGAATGTTTCTGAATTTTAGATCAACACCATAGACCTGTGAAATATTCCACAGTTATACCGCAAAAGTATGACACCTTTCCTTAAAGAGCATAATTCTTGAAAAGTCCTTGAGAGAATTCTTCTTTAGAGGCTAGAGATCAGTTTCACTGTGGGCCAACCCTTTTGTTCTACTGCTTTGCTGTATTTATTCCTTTCTAGAGGTTGCTGCTGTTGCCTTCTGATGCAACCCCTTGTATCCTTCTCTCAATGGAGGATTCAGATCCTGGTCCCTGCCCTCAGGCAAAACATATGTTCCACTCTAACCTGAATCCAACAGGGGTGTTTGCAGGGGAATAATTGTTTTATGTTTATTAATCACCTGCATGCAAATAGGTGCCAATAAAAACTCCAGGCAGATCCCCTGCCAGACTAACATGATCTCCTAGCACCACACCCCAGTTTTGGTGTCTGAAATAATGAATGCATCCAATAAGGAGGCATTGCTACTTTGCTATGCAGTGACAAAAATATCACATCAGCTCAGTCGCTCTGCAATGATGACTTTGAAAAGAGAGACAAGAAATCTGCAAAAACATTCAACATCAGTGGTAAAATAAATTAGAGATGTTGCATGTTAAGCTAAATAAATACATTAATGCAACATGAAAGGGTGAGATTTCAATCACAGAACTAGAACACTCCAAGACACTACTCATGTTAAATGTGACCTGCCAGGAGAAAATCATGTTAGGGACTTCCTTAGCTTAAAAAAAAAAAAGTTTGAGATGGGTTTTAAGAGTCAGATTCAGAAAAATGTTTCAGTTATGCCATCAGCTTTAAATAAAAGCAATTGCAGCCATGACTGCAACAGAAAGAACCAATAATTACTCATTCTGAAAACAATTAAACACTACAAAGCCTGATGAGACTTTGTTTCAGAATTAGATTTAAGTAAGGACAGTCTTAGAGACAGGATGAGTTAAGGCACCAGTCACAAATTTATTCTGTGACATTAAGCAAGGCCCAGTCTCTAATCCGGTTCTCAGATGTTCAGTATTACGGGAATACTTGGTTTAAGACTGGCAGCTTTCCGAAGAGACTGACATTCTGCACCCACTGAAATCATGGAGTTCTCACTACTGCCTTCAAGTGAGCCAGGATTTCAGGGTAAATCCGTATGGCACCAGGAGTGGTGGTGCTCAGCCACACCTAGTCTCAGTTGTACAAAGAATAAAAATGGAAGTGCCCTGAAAATGCACCACTGAGCAAGACCAAAAAAGTTCTGACAAACAGACCGTTAGGTCTGTCATTACCTTTCCCCAGCATGAGAACTTGCACATTATGCCATGCCCCAAAAAACAGCCCACATAAAATCTCGTGCGCATCCAAGATTGTTTTTCCAAACTTCTTCCAACAAAATAAGCACCCAAAGCATTTTTAATGGTTAACTCAATACCATGTCAAGTAGGGAATTGGTCTCAATGGAAATTCTTCCCAGAAGAATCACTTCTGTGCAGATTATAAGTATCAGCCACATGAAAATCATTTAAGGCTGTTTGCTGACTGCAGTTTTAATATGGAAACATCATCTAGACCCCAGACAAGATCAGTGATTATTCTCAAGGAAAAAGCTCTAGCTAGATGAGAATAATCCTAAGATTTATGAAAAGCACTGGAATTACATTTTTCATTAAACTTGTAGAAACGATTAAATAACACAATAAGTCAGTTTATATTTAAAATACTTAATATAGCCATGACCTAATGGTGCCAGGAGAATATTTTCCCAGTAACAGAACCATGGCCACATGAGTAAGAAGTGACACTAGCATCTTTAAATCCATTCTATTTATTGACAACCTTTCTTTCCACTTGGATTAGATTGAAACCAAGAATAACAAAAGCAAAATTAAGTCTTTGAAAATCAGATTTTTATAATGCAAACAGTAGTGAAGTCTTTGGAAAGATGAAATAGATGTTGCTATGTTTAGCATAAAGCACTTGTCTGCTGTTTGCTGAGCTTTAATACCCAGTGTGAGAACACATGACAGCAAGTTCTCTTCTAGAAAAATATAATACTAGTTTTCCCCACCCATAAGAAAACTTTAGAGGGGGAAGTGAAAACATCTCAGAATAGCAAAGTAAGTAATCTGAACATGCCACCATTACCAATAAATCACGTTTCATCTTCATTGCAGAAGGATTTACTTAAATACTCTCAGGAAGGACCAGTGGAATCAAAGTGGAATCAAAAGATGGAACTGGCTACATAAATGTCAATCTTTATTCAATCTCCCAGCACAGTACATGACTTGGGTGCTTCAAATGAATATTAAAAACAAAACTGAACATAACAAGAAGACTGCTGAAGAAATTTCTCAGGGGTTAGGACGTTGCTTTTGAAAGGAGTATATTGTCCACTTCATGGATGCCGTCTTTGTCGATGAACCGGGCATTGAAAGAGGTCAGATTTAAGATGAAGCGTTTCTTAAGCTGTTCAAAAGACAAAAAGGAGATGAGATTCATTCAAAGCTTAAAAGAGGAGGTTATTATTTAGGGAATATGCTGTTGCTCATCAAAATCTCCCTCCTGGTTCTTGTTCCTAACAGTCCTGGTGACCTGAACTAAGGTGGTTTTCACGACTCAGGAAGCATTTAGTACAAGTTTCTGTTATAATACTAGCCCTGTTGGACCAGTCGAGGCTAGAGGTACAAAAGCCATTTAACATAACAGGCATTTAAGGAGGAAGACAAACAGAGTGGGCTACAACTCTGGGCACCGTATATGTATCAAAAAGATACTTTAAACAGAACCTCTTTAGAATACTTCTTTGTAATGTTTCCCTAGAACTTTCTTCCCAATTATATTAAATTCAAAGACAAGGACAGAGAATGTTTTCCTACAATAAAAGCCTTGGAGTCTGAAAGGATATGTTTACATTAAAATTGATTATGAACTTTAAGGTCAAATCTTCACCCCAATTAGACTTAGATATCACTTCACAAGCTGGAAGAGAAGTACACTTGGAAGTATCTACTAGTTAAGTGTAACACAAGTAACAGAGGGATGCTTGCATTACATTCAGAAGCAACATAAAAGAAAGTCAAAGACAGTCTGTATCAATATTATGCTAAGCATGAAAGCAGCAGAAGTAAAGAAAGCAATTAAGCTTAAAGTTTATGTTCTGGAGGATGTGAACCATGCTAAGACAATGCAAGCACCCACAAATCCTTTTCCTCAGTAGCTGCTCCACATCTGGTCAATATGCATTTATTATCCCTTCTGGCAAAGACAGCCAAAAATGCGACGAGAACAGGAAAATATCAGCAAATGAATGCAAACAAACATTCCTTTCTCAGGTTCACAAGGGCCCAAGTTTGGCAACTCACCTCCTCTAGACATTTCTTTAGGAGCTCCACAGCTTCCTCACGTGTGATACCTGAAACAAAACATCCACAGATTGATTTAATTAGAGGCCATCTCTCTCAACAGAAACTTTATTAAATTTAAACAACTTTTCAGCTGAGCACCAAAAACTCTACTTCCCAGCTCACAGAAAACAATTTCCAGATGTACTGAGGACGTCCTGCGCTGAAGCACTCACGCTGCAACAAGCCATTGAGAATCAATTTGTTACACTGAATGGGAAGCATGACGGAATTTTGCCTCCCATGGCCAGGGACCGGGCTTTGGAGAAGTCCAGCCGTCTCTCTCTCCTTGAGTTTATTACAGTTTTAAATCAGCTCCATCTGTCCGCAGCCGGCTGCAAGTCAGTGACAGTAGGCGGAGAATGGTTTTGGTGCTACGTTCCCTGCTGGGTATTAGTTTTAATAATGGGAAAGGCACGTGTGTGATGCCCCTGCTATTCTCACACGTTAGGATAAAAAACCCAGCACTTTGTAAGGATGGCAAGTCGTGACAACCCATTGCAGTTCACTGCTTTTCTTTTCACAAAAAGTTTTAAAAATGCAGTACTATCATTTTCTTGAGACACGGCTAGGAAGCAGTTAAGCTCTGTGGATCTCAAGACTTATTTCTAAAGCTTGTTCCAGACTCGCATTCATTGTGCAGGAAGAACTCCCGTTAAAATAAAGCTGCTGGTTCGCAGACTCTTTCTTGCAGTGGACAGATGAAAGGATTACTAAGTCAACGTCTTTGCTATGAAATTAAACTCAGCTTCGCACACAGTAAGGAGTAAAGCAGTTTTGTGGCTAAAGCCAAAGATGTCAGATTAACCATAGTCCCAGCTTAGTACATTTCCTCTTCTGTACGATGGGGATGGAGCCATGGTTATTCTTTGGCAATGTAAGAACTGGATCACAATTCTAAAATTAAGACTTTAGACAGTTACAGACATACAGGAATTATGACCAACAGCTGCCATATGGATAAAACTGTAAAACAAACCAATTGATCTTCAACACTTCAGAGCTGCGAGATAATCTTGCTAGGAAGAAATAACTTTTCACCTGTATATTTTTAACACATCATACAGATACGTTGATATCTGTATATTAACTGATATATCCAATTCAAGATACGGAGCAAAAAGGTCTGGGACTGCACTTTGAAGATTGATACTCTGGGAAAATCTTTGTCATAGCAACAGACAAGCAAGTAGAAGATAAAGTTATCAAAGTGCTATTTATTAAAACCAGACTACGAGCAGCAAGCGGTCCAGGAAAGTCTAGTCATGTTCTAGAATAAATTGGAACTTCCTTCGCTTACAGCCTGTTATGCTTCAAACAGGAAAACACCAAGGAGCTGTCTCGTTTCACATTACCATTTCAGCAAAAACAGAAGGCAATCTTTGAAGCTGCATTTAGTCTAACCAAGTCAAGTTCAAATCTGCAGCACCACAGCAATTGTGCTGGACCACCTGACTCAGCAAACGTCAAACTCTCACTTCAAACCTTTGCGTTATCAATCAGCAACAGGAGAATTTTCTTCTCCACAGGCTCCACTTACTTGGCTTGTAATAGCGGTCGAGGATGCTGAGGGTGAGGAACGCGCCATATCCGTGTGCTGCAAAAGGAGCTTTAGCCAGAGCCGCAAGATAATCCATGTAATAAAGGGCAGGACCTTCCTGGTCGTCATAGCCAGCCAGGAGAAGGTTGACATGGTAAGGGGTCTACAACCAGAAACGAGATTTTCATTAAAGCAGACACACCCAAGTCTTTGAATCTTAATTACCCATGCCATATCCAGAATTGCAACATAGCTGGTTTCACAATTCTTTGTGATAAAATGGCTAGCAACTCCACCAATACTGTCTGCAGGAGATGCCGGGCTTCCATCTGAGAGCAAATCAAGTCTTTTGGTAACACGGAACGCAGAAGCAAAATCTGTACTACTCCCCTGATTTGTTGTTTTAAAGCTTTCGTGGCACGTTCAAACTTAAAACGAAAACTTTAATTATGGCTCCACATAAGATTCTTTCATCTGAACATAAAACTTGAGAATTTTTACTGTCTGCATGGCAGCACAACACGAACATTCTGCGCTTTATAAGAACTTCTTTGTTAATTTAATATGCTCTTTTCTCAGTCACACTACTGTTAACCATTGACCATTTTAGCACATGAAAGCTCATATACAGTGCAGCGTGAACAGCTGTATACAGTGTTACACTGTCTTGTTAATTGGCAGTTAGGTTTTTATTGCATGTACCAAATTTAATCTTTACTATTTGGCTCGACTGATCACATGAAGATCTAAGGAACTGGTTCCTTTCCATTTAAAACCGGCTATTAAGATATGACAGCATTACTTGAGCAACAGCTTTTTGTTTAGTTGGAAACAATTTACTTTTTAAACTGGAAATTTAGTCTGCCTCAGATTCTCTCTTCTGATTCTTATTTATGACTTCAGCAACACCCTATTGGGTAACATTAGTAAATAGCTCTCTCTTACCCCAGAAGACCACAGAACTGCATTAATGTAATCATGGCTTTTTATTGTTCTTTACTTGCAAGCTTAGCAATTCCTGAGCAGTTTTCTTCCTGTTTTAGGCTTACTGTGTTTTACCATAATGGATAAAGCAGGTGTCCCCGTCTTCCAATGTAAACACTTTAAGATCACAAGGCTTGTATGTAGTCTTATTTTTAAATGTAAATTCCAGATTTTTATGAGTCTTATACCTTTTCTAAAACTGACTTTATATACTCTGCTAGTATTTCCCATATTTATATATTTCTTATTAATTATAGTAACACGATCTCTCTCAAAATGCTCGAAAATCTAGATTGACAAAGCAGCAAAATTAGAACATTACTAGGACATGCAGACGATTTCACTATAAAACCAAAACATTAGCTTTAGCAGAGGAATAAGGTCATTTTGATACTCAGCATAGCGAATTTGCACTCAAAAACCACAGGATACTGTACTTTGACTTTCACCAGATAAAAAATAAAGCAGGTTACAGTGTTACAGCTGTACCAGACATGTCACTAAATGGTGTGATTAATCTTCAAAGCCTTTCAGCGTATTTGGAACGGAGTTACTACGCAGCTGTATTCATTTAATTAGTCTGTATTTCATTTATTCTCAAACATCACAAGTTGATCTTTAAAAGCCATGACACATGACACAAGATCACTCAAATTACTGTGTGACTGCATTACCAACACTGGTACTCAACAATAAACAAGTGGTGTTACACAGGCTGAAATCTGTAAGCTATTTTTCAGTCTTAAGTTCTCCCACTAACGGGCTACGAGAACTTCTTAAATGCAAATGAAGTGTCACCCTATCATCCTCTTATTCAGGAAAGGCAGGATCTAAACATCAGAAGATAAACATGATCTGTTTACTAATTCCATGATTGCAATCGAAAATTGCAGGCAATTTGATATGTTAATACAGGATTAACTCAAACAAAGTTTCAAAGAGACAACTTCAGCACCTTTAACAGGCACTTAAAGTAAAGGAGTAATTCACTTGGGGGGTAACATTTATCACTAGGGCAAAAAGTCTCCCTTCAAATAATATTTAGTATAGATAACAGCATTTCCCCTTTGCCCAGACCACCGCAATCTTAATTTACTACCATATTTCATGTACTCCAAGACTTGTTCTGATGCAGCAAATTCAAGGTCAGAATCTAAGGGAACATTCAGGCTACAACGCTTCTGAGCCAAGGCAGCTTCCTAGAAAACTGTGCAGGTTTTCCTACTTGAAATCCATTTCTCTCCCATTGGTCTCCCAACATCATAGGGACTGCGGTACCCGAAGCAAAAGGCATAGCCCATTACAGAAAAATGTTACTCCTGTAGTGCCTCAGGCTGTGTGGCAAGTCCTAAAGCCTTCAACTTCATGTTTCCATGTAGCTGGCTGCTTCTTTAGCCAGGAAAAAGAATCTGGCAAAGGGAGTAGAGGGCATTTGCCACGAGAACGGTAACGCTATCGCTGCAGCATTTAACATCTGAAATGCCTAACTCTGGTCAGTTCCAATGGGAACAGGGGGAAGCGAACACCACAAGAAAACTTTCACTGCATCCGAGTGTGGGGCTGACACCTGTGTGCTAGGACTGGTCTCAAGCCTTTCAGTTGGGTTTACACAAGAGGACTGCCTCATACCCTCAGGCACTGACACTTATCCTCAGAGTGTAGCGAGACATAAATATTTGCTGAGAATTATCTATACTGAAATTAACTATAACCTGGATATTTTTCCATTTCAAAGGCAGCCTTGGATTTTTGCAACTAAATCCATGCCTCTTAAGAGGGCTGCTGTGATTAAAGGGCCACCGAACTCATCAGACAGGCTGGCACTCCACAAGAGAGTCAATTTTTTCTCCCCCCAAACTCGCCGTTGTATTACAGGCAATATTTCTCATTGCAAGTAGCTTTGCACTTTATGCTGTTTGATTTAAAATAACCACAGCAATTAAGGGATGTGTGAAATTCTTCAGAATTTACAGCTGAAGAGAACAGTTGTGATAAATACACTAAAACAACAAGATCAGCAACGGGAGGCCGGGCGGTGACAAGCAGCGGTGTGACATCTGGCGGAAGCCAAAGTCACAGCAAGGGGGAGAAAGGTGGGCGTGAGGAAGCATCCTGCCAAGCGTGGACAAGGAGAGAGGAACTGACAGTCTTCCTTTGGACTCAGGCCAGCCCCTGTCACCTATAATTAAACATAGCATCACAACACAACGAGAAGCTGAACTTTAAAGGGTACGGGGGGCAGGAGGGTGATTTTCCTATCCCCCCCCCCCCCGCACACTCTGTAATATGTTGAATGTTCAAACGCCGGCACTCGATTCATCAGGTGAATCAAGCGTGATGCTGGAGAAGGCAACAGGGAAGAGGAACTATAGCAGCACTCGCCTATTCAAAAGCCAACTGGCTCCAAGGCGGTTTCTTGGTTTGCCCCATTTAGAAGAGATAAATGGAGGTCAGATTCTTTTCAGACACTATTTTGGGGAATAAACCCATGCTTTAAAGAAGCATTCTGAAAAACCATGCTGGCTATTTAGCGAAAGGGAAGAGCACAGTAAGGTAACGCCCTGAAGTTACAAGCCCAACCTCATCACATATGACTGCCAAAAAGGAAAGCCGTCCCCAGGACACAAGAAGAGCTCAGTCTGATCCACACGGTTCGTCCCAGTCTTGGCAGGCATTCAGAAACTTCAAACTGAACTCATTGTGCCTGGCAGATCAAGTTTTACTTGCCTGAACGGTAAATCCTAAAGCTTAGCACAGCCCAAATTGATGAAATCAGTTGCACCAAGGCTGAACTCCAGTCCCAGCAAGAACAATGCCTAGTACCTAAAGTAACGTCCTCAGAACAGGGGAAGGTAGAGAGCTGTAACGTCCTTATTGGAGGATTTGGTGAATCGTTGTCCATTTGAACAGAAAGAAGCCAGCCATTTTATTAAACTTATCACACATTTATACCCTGGCAACAGCTCTAGGTTTGCACGCCTTGCTAAAGCTGCAACCATATTGTAATTAGAATGGTTTCAAAACGTATCAACTTAAATTTAATATTTCACAGATGTCTTCCTGCACCAGCTGGTTAACACTATGTGCTTTCCCCATTGATTTTCCATGCTAAACCAAAGTCCTGTTTCTCCTCAGCACACAGGGCTCACGAGCAGAACTACTGACCGTCCGATAGCAGTTTACTCCACGGAATATTTAATAAAGTCTGGAGAAAAGCAGGGGAAGCACAACCTTCCGCAATGGTATGGAGCAGGTTTCACACTGTGAAACAACATTAAAACGTGCACTGCAAGGTAACGAGGCTATCAGAGCCGCACACAAACTGCTAGAAATGAAGATAACTGCACTGGAGAGACTCACACTGGCTTAACTAGTTTGATTTTGTTTATAGCTGTAGATCACAGGGAAGAACTCGGATGGTGGTTAACAGTGCAGAACAAGCGCTGTTTTGGGCAGGGCCATGACAATTGTATAATGCCTGAGAAGTTTCTGTTTCAGTCTGACCAGTCCCCTTTGTGTACCTTCTAGCCCCTCATAACAGACAGCTTTACATGGCAAAATGGCAATACAGCAACAAATCAGGTACCTTTTCCCCACTGAACTCTCTACTTCAAAACTATTTTTCTGCTCCTAACAGGAGGTGGTGGCAAGTTTTACCTTTAAGTTTTTATCAGCCACAGAATTAGTAGCCTCCAGGAATCCTACACACAACTTGAATAGATACGGAGAGCTAGCATTAATCCTTGCATCCTACAAATTAAGAGTAAAAAAAGCTAGGATAATCCACAGGGGAAAGAAAATCTGATGGCAAGGTTTGCATTATCAAATTCTAAATCCACCAACAAACCACGATGTGCTATGTTTAAAGAAAAGGAGCTCTCCCTGCAGCGCAGAGCTCGCTGTAGTGTGACAGTGTCAGAGTGCACCACTTGCTCCAGGGCATTGCCATCTGCAACAGCACAACGTTTTGTCTCCGGTAAACAAACACATCTGCCTTTGCCAGTGTCCTCCCCACTGTGCTGCCCATCTGGAGCAGGTGAGCTGGAAGGCGAGCGTGGGCTCAGGAAGCAGGGGAGACACGGGGAGGATCAGGCCTCAGGGGACACGGCACCGAAGACGGTGCCACATCATGCTAGCCAAGCTCGCCAAAAAGCCCGTTAAATTAGTCCTGTTAGGGTATTTTATATCCTAAATAATCCTCAGCACTATTATTCCACTGACTCGCTCTACACAAGCTTTATTATTGCTGCATTTGGTTGTCATCCATGTCAGATATGAGGACTGTGACATGAGGTTGTTTCGGTGGATGATGAGATGTTCAGGAACGGTCTTCACCTCACTCCACACACATAATTCTCAGCAACACAACTCTGAGGTTGATACTGGCCTGCACGTGCTATTGTAAACCATGGTTGCAAACCAGGCCTGTGAGGCACACTGCTGGAACAACCAACTTAATTTATCCCCTGTCCATTCCCTGACAGATTTGTTCAACTTCATTCTCAACATCAGTTTATTTTATTTTTTACAGTTTTATTTAACCGTACACATTTATCAAATCTGGAAAGCAAAAGTCCAGGGACACCACCTTGCATCCAGCCAAGACGGAAGTCAAACAGAAGTCCTGACTTCTCCACTGTGCTTCAAAGGGTATCCCAGCATGACAGCTGGGGAATGACTGGTGGGATGCATTCATTAGCAATACTTTGAGCAATTACCATGAGGAAAAAAAAAAAAAAAAAAGGCAGTAAAGGCAGTTTGCTAACTTGGAAAAATACAGCTCCAACTTGGATTTCTTTGACTGAAAGCCTCATGTTTCTGTTTACAAAAGGGACTTGTTTTGCTAAGTACATCAAACAGCTTTGCTCTATTAAATCATTTTCCAATGAGATTAAACGGATCCAGTGCATTTGCATGAAAACTAATCTCAGTGTTAAAGAGGCTTAGTTCACTTAGCTGTCTGCAGTATTTATGACAAAACATTTACCGGACCCAAAGCTGGAATTTCAAGATGATAGTTATATCACTTATTGGTAAGTGATGTGATAACTTCTCTAAATAAGTAAAGCAATTCAAATTTTAATTAAAAACATATCCTTTCAGCAAAGTCACTTCACCAGTAAAGACAGACTCCGCCACCTTTTCATCAGACTCCACTACTTAAAAACAGAAGTTTTCCCCCGTAAGCCTCTGCCAAGGTCTTTCAGCTATTACTCACTCGACTCCGAAGATAGTCAGCCAGGTTTCGTCGTGTAAAATTCGCAGCTGCGGTAGGAGACAGTTCGTAACCTGCAGAAGAAGTGAGTATTTGGTAACAGTGCAAATCCACGTTCATTATCACATTAAAACAAAATAGCTTAAAGTAAAATAACACAGGTACGTAGCCTGAATTTTTCAGCCAGGTGTATCAGGAAAACCAGCGACAGTTATCATGCTACAGATATTAAGAGAAATATTTTACTTCAACACTACTGTTATCATTCATTTCTATACCAAATAGGTTAGTAGGGCTTTGGAAAAACTTTACGTCTTATATGTTCCAAGCTTCACTTTCCTGCATTTACTCCCACATTTGCTTGACACTTAAAAGTACAGAAATCCTTACAACTAGAAAAGCTTTGAGAACAGAACTTTCCACCAAACACTCGACTAAACTACACCCATCATTAACTCTCTGTTTCCCAGCCCTCGGTGAATCACTGTTGTCCTTCACTTACCATTTCGCATTTTGTAGAGCTGGACGTTTTTCTGGATGTATTCTGCAAACTGTACAGTGTCTCCAGCCTCCCCAACACACAAGAGTAAGATCTTTTCGCTCATCTTAAACATTTTGTCGTGGTCTAGGTAAAGAAAAACAACAAGAGCTATGGTCATAAGAAAGAACTATTTTGCCAATATCACAATTTCTTTCACAAAAAGCACAAAGGTCAAAGACTGAGAACTCAGCTAGGTCCTGAACCTACCAAAAAAGTCTTCCTGAGCAGACACTAGCACTCAGCTTCTCACGGTCGATGGTGTAGTACACCAGGCCTGTTAAACACATCACCGAGAGAAATAAAAATGATTTTTTTCTGAAGTGCTTCCTTCAGAAGGGAGATATTGCAGAAATATGTGACCTGTGTTACAAAAAGTGATAACTAAAGCTTCACACAGCATGTTGTGTTCAGATGAACTTCAACACTATACATGGTACTTCCCTGACTCGGGAATAAGAATTCTGCTCAGTGACCATTCTATTTTATCTAAATATACTGAACCCAAAGAAAAAAAAAATAGTATGAAGCTGAAATATCAATACAAAGCAAAAACAATACGAGGAAATCCAGAAGTAAATTCCACAAAATCATCCTTTCCTTCTGATATCAAGAATTGTGCCAAAAAACAAACAAAAAACCACACAGCTATTTAGATGAATGAAGCTTTCAAAAAAGTCTTTGTCATTGCTTTTGACAAAAGGAAATGTAAACATTGATTATAAACAGTCCACAAATAACTGGAAAGTAAGGAACAGTAAGCTAGACTTTTAATTGCAGTTTCCAAAACTTGCCTGCGTGTACTTAGAGGGAATCCAAGTTGTCATGACAACACCACTGAAGCCAGTCCTGCACTCATTCTAGCACCCTGGTCTCACCTCATTAAGAGGCTACCACTCAGATGAGAAAGTCGAGTAACTGTTGGTGTGCACAGAAAACCACCGCTCCATACGACAGGTAGTTCGAGGGAACACCACTGCATCTCCATGCACGAGCTTCCCTTTCGGTTTCAGTTTACTAAATACTGCTGAATAATCCCTGCTACAAGACACACAGGAGGTGTCACAATCCTCTGATGTGATTCGAGGGGATCCTGAAGTACCTGAGGACTGCATAGAAGCCGCTTATCTCAAGAGCCCATGAAATGCTCCTGAAAGCAATCAGCCCTTGCAATCTATTTACTGCTCAAATTGAATTCTACAGACCTGAAGCAAAATACAGTTATGGGTAAAGGCACTGCTAACTCTAACACTGAAGATTTTATTGCAAGTTTATCATTATTATAGTTTAGCATTTTTTAAAAGCAGAGCTTCTAAAACACTGTGTTTGTATTAAAGTCACTACACCTTATGGTCATGTTTCTAGCCCAGTTGATTGGGACTGCAAGAAAAAGAAGCAAAAAATATAATTTCCTAGAATTTCAAGGGCTTGAGAAACCCCCGGATTTCTTTCTCTACATAAAGAAACGAAGACGTTAGTGGCTCATATACCTGGTGCTATGAATTCCACCGTGCCTTTACACCCAATATTTAATTTCCTTCATGAAATTTCTTTTACCAGGGGCATAGATAACACCAAGCACTAACTCCACCCCAGCTATTCCTTCAGAATTCCCTCCGCAGCAGCACAACACAAGCATGGGTTAAGGAGCTAACAACTCCCCGAAAATCAACGCAACCGCTCAGCTAACCCAGGGTAAGGCATAAAACCCTCACAAGAACTCAGCCCCCGGGGGCTCTCCCCAGGTCCAACCCCACCGCGCCAGCCCTGAGGCGAGGCCGGGCCGGGCCCCGCTGCGGCCTACCCCCCCGGTACCGGGCCTCGCCTCTCACCGTGCTTCATCTGCACGATGCTGGAGGCCGCCACCGTGTCTGCGGCCACCAGGACGTAGTCGGGCCCCTGGATGCCGATGAGGTACTCCATGGCCGCCCCTCCGGCCCCGCCGTGACACAGCCCCGCGCAGCCGCCTCCTCCTCCTCACGCCGCCGCCTCCCACTGCGCAGGCGCCGGCGCAGTGCGATGACGTCACCGCTCGCCGCAGGCCCCCATGGCGGTGGGGGGATTGGTCACGTGGGGCGCGCACCGCCTGAGGCAATCGCGGCACCGCCTGAGGGGAGCGGGGCCGGCGGGTGGGTGCCTCGCCTTTTTTTTATAGTTTCTGATCCGTTTTTTGTAGCCTTTTACCCCGTTTTTGGTAGCCCCCGCCCCGTTTTGTAGCGCCTGTCCAGTTTATTCTAGGCCTTGCCCCACTTTTGATAGCCTCTCTCCCGGTTTTTGTAGTCCCTGTCCCGGTTTTAGTAGTCACTGCCCCATTTTTTAAAGCCTCTACCCTATTTCTTATAGCCCCTACCCCTCTTTTTGTAGCCCCTGTAGTCTCTGCTGTGTTTTTTATAGCCCTTACCCCTTTTTTGTAGCCCCTGCCCTCTTTTTTGTAGCCTTTCCCCTGTGTTTTGTGGTCCAAGACCTATTTTTATAGCCTGTGTCCTGTGTTTTGTAGCCCCTGCCCACATTTTTGTAGCCCCTTCCCCTGTTGCAGGGCTGGCCCCACTCAGGAGAGAATCACAGTGTCTCGTGGTGCTCATGCACCCTAGGGGTGATGGAGGTTTGCAGGAAATCTTGGATTCCCCTCAAGCACATGTCCTGGATTTCTGGTCTGGGACAAAAACATGGTGAAGAGGGGTCTCTGGTACCATTGCCAGCCAAAATGCACCTTGTTCACTGTTACAGAGCACAATTCCATGGCAATGGCTCAAAAGAGAAGCATAGAAAACGTGTAAATGCACATCGTGCTTCTGCCATGCACGCTTTGTGGAATAAAACCAAGCTGGCTTGCCTTGCATGTCTGCTAGAGCAGAGGGCTCTGCTTAATATTGAAGCTCTGGAGGTCCAGTAGGAAAGGAAAACACTCCAAACCCTGCCCTGTGAGGCAACAGTTCCTTGGGCACAAATTCTTTCGGAAATAAAAGGCTGGCGCTCCTGCAGCCTCTGATCTGTGTACTCAAAGGGAACTGAACTGTGAAGAGAGATGGTGAAATCCTTCCAGCAGTGATGGAGTGATTTATTTGCTGCCCATCTTTCTGTGTCAGGAATGGCCAGCGGTGCCAAGTGTGGAGCCAAGCCCAAACCCCTGCGTGGGCTCCCTGCGGCTCCCGCTGCGGTCGGCAGCGAGCACCGGGTGCTGCACAGCCGATAACCGAGAGCACGTTCAGCCTGTCTGGTTCCTGCTGCCAGCCCCATCCCACACAAAATCCCCCGCAGCCACACGGGCAAGCCCTAGCCTGACTCACCTACCGAGCCAATACAGGAATTTGTTCCTCCCTGACATGTCTGTGCCAAACACCAACAGAAAACTCCCAAGCTGCAGCTGTGACTGCTGATTTTCTGATCTATTGGTGGCTTCAGAAGTCCTCCATGAGTTCAGCTCAGGAATCTGGTATCTCTATCCATCCGCTGGCTGGACATGGGTTCTGACAGCTGCTGATACTCTGCTATCCTCTGCTACTACTTTTTTTTTTTTTTTTTTTTTTTTTTTTTTTCCCCCCCCCCCACCCACACTAAATTCCCTAAAAAAAAAAAAAAAAAAAAAAAAAAAAAAAAAAAAAGTCTTATGTGGCTGTGCAGCACCCAGTAGCTTCCAGGTGTGGTTGTAACGTAGATAATTGATAACGAGAAACAAAACAAATACACTAATTGCCTGGACATTGCCTGACTGCAGGCACCATCCTGACAAGTGGAGTAACTCCAACTGGCACTTGGTTTATCGATTAGACCCTGCCCAAGCCCATCTAACACATTCGCTAAGTGCAGTTCCACAAAGACCCAGCCCCACGCTAATGAAAGGGGCCACCGAAGCATTAAAGCCCCACGGCAGTCGCTGTAAAAGAGGCAGCCCCAGGCAATAAAACTCTGGATGCTACAGCAGATGGCAAATGCCCAACTGCACCTATACCAAGAAAGTCACTGTGTAATTATGAGAACTGGGCATAACCTTTGTGTGGTTTAAAAAATACTAAACATGCCAAAAAGCAACAGCAAATTGTCTTCAGGAAACAGTATAAATGAGTGCAAGCAGCAAATTCACCATTTTGACTGTTTTCCAATTGCCCGTAGCTACACTTGTTAAATTGAGTGCTGCGTGCATAAATCAAAACAGGATGTTTTCTTTTACCTAACAATGGCCAAGCTCTTTGCCAGTGCTTAAACATTTTCTGTGTGGATCCAATCTACAGTTTTAAACACATTTTCCCCTATAGATCTCCGTACATACAACACATGTACAACCAGCCAGTCTAACTTAGCAGTTATTTTTTGAGACCTTTTTAAGAGAAGGTTAATGAAAAATCAACAACTACCATCCTTGTTGATTTTTATTGGGCCCTAGGGTACAATTAAATGTTAAGGTTGTTATTGAATTTTCTTGACAGATTGAATTTCCCTGGGTAGGAAGCACGCGTACGTACAGTACACACCTACCCCTCTTCCCAGGGTGAAGGCTCTTCTGACATTACAACAGTGTAAGAAGGAGAGCAAGATATCTCTGGCTAGTGGAAATCAGGGAATATTTTCCACTATTAAAGAAGATTTGTCCAAGCTACAGGATGTCTTAAAATGGCATGTGCCTTTGCTTTTTTATTTACAATAAAAAATATTATATGTATTTATACATGTGTGTACTTTTGTGTGTGCTACATGACCTTGGTTATTGCACAAAAAAAAGCTGTAAATAAAAAGCTGCTCAGCAGCCTACATAACTCGTATGTGTCCTGAGATACCTGATACACGAGATCCAGTTTCCAATACTGAGATCCTGTACCCAATATGCTGAGATATCCAAAGACTGTGGTGGTCAGGATATCTTTTCTCAGGCGTAGATAAGTTACGGAGCTTAAACACCCTGGTGTATCCCAGGAATGCTTTTACAGCTCTCTTTTACAGAGAGCAAGAGGCTGTGAGAGAGGGGAGCTTGCACTTCCATCATGGTTTCTAGCAAGTAAAGTATGCTTTAGCTGCAAGCTTGACGCCTTTTTAAAAAGGAAGGTGGATTCTGTAAGGAACCTGGAAATTGGAGGAAAAAAAAAAAAAAAAAAAAA